>PVJA010019651.1:0-38123 GCA_004027025.1 Myocastor coypus | reverse complement strand
GAAGAAGAAGAAGAAGAAGAAGAAGAAGAAGAAGAAGAAGAAGAAGAAGAAGAAGAAGAAGAAGAAGAAGAGCCAGGTGTGGTGGCGCATGCCTATAATCCCAGCACTTGGGAGGCTGAGACTGGAGGATCGGTGCAAGTTTGACACCAGCCTGTGCTACAAAAGTGAGCTCAAGGTCAGCCTGAACTGCATAGCGAGACCCTGTCTCAAAAAGACAAAAAAAAGAAGAAGGAGGAGGAGGAGGAGGAGGAGGAGGAGAAGGAGAAGGAGAAGGAGAAATGGAGAAGCAGCAGCAGCAGCAATGGATAACCAGGCTGAACATGGCCTAGCTTTTTGCCCAGTGACCTCTGGTGTTGTATGATTTTTGTCCGGTGCCGAAAGAAACAAGACCCGATGAATGTAACTTCAGGACACTCATCGAAATTTGTCTCTCTCAGGGAGCCCAGAGCCTCAGAAGGCTCTTCTTTTTATTTAGCATAAAAAAAATGGCTAAGGAATATACATCATTACTTTAATAGATACAGCATATTACAGACACGTAGCTCACACAAATACTAACAGACACGTAGCTCACACAAATGCTAACAAATAATACTTTAAGCAGAGGAGGAGGCAACCATTGGTGTCACATAGCAGATAAACAAAGCACAGGGTACCTGTGGGATGAGTCACCATCCGCAACCTTGAGCCCCAGCTTTCCGGGACTCTCAGGCAACAGAAGGCAGCCCTCCCTAGGCTCTGTCTGTAATTCAAGGACAGGGCACCCGCAGGAGGAGCCGCCACCTGCCAACTCCAAGCCTCAGCTTTCCGAGACTCCTGAGCAACAGAAGGCAGCCCTTCCCGGGCTCCAGTCCATGTCTCACCACATCCAGACACCAGCTGGCCTTCATTCTTATCGCTATGTTACTACACGCTGGACTCTGGATTTTTCTCACAAACGGCTGAAGAGGGAGGCAGTGACAGGCATGTGGGCTATGTGCAGGGAACTTTCCTTTGGTTCTCCTTTCCCTCCCCAGCCTCCAGAGCCAGCAGGGAGATAAGGTCAGATTGGACATGGTGGCTTGCAATCCCAGCCTGCCTCCAGTGTGCTGTGTGTATGTGAATTTTGTCTGAGTCTCAATTTTCACATCACATCTATAAAATGGGTCTGTGAGTCATTTCCTAAAACAGAAAAATGGGATAATTTTAGCTATATTTTCTCTATAAAATGACTAAAAGTACTGGGTGAAATGTTTTGAAGTTTTTGTTTGCTTGCTTGCCGTGAGATACGGTCTTACTTTGGAGTCCACCCTGGCCTTGAACTTGCCATCTTCCTACCTTAGTCTCTGAAGTGCTGAAATTACAGGCTTATGAGGTTTTTGTTTTAAGCATCAAAGAACCCTAAAATGCAAAGCCCACAGAGAGCACAACCTTTAGAAGTGCTTTTTGTTCTGTTTTGCTTTTGTTTTTTTGGCTGGCTTGGGTTGCCTTAAAGGTGGGTGTGAGGATCGAACCACCATCCCCTGTGCCTGACTGGACTTGCCCATGCAGGAGCTTAAACACTGAGCTAACCCTAAAGCCCCCAAGCACAGCCTTTAGGATGAGAGTGACCCCTGCCTTGTGGAAGTTATAAGGACCGAGGTGATAGCTGAGTTGGGCAGATTCCTCTTCCAGTAACCAACAAGGCCCATACCATATCTGGATGTGAACTTTCCTGGTGTGGCCTAGTGGCCAAAACCAAGTCATTGCCCCACAGCTGGCCCGCCTCTTAGCCTTAGCAAAGGCGCCTCCCGGGAGGCCCCAGCTGTCACCCTTGACTGCACGCTGTGCAGTGGCCTGTGACCCAGCAGTGAGCAGAGCAGAACCTCCTGGGGAGACTGTCATCCAGGTCTTCAAGGTATTCCAGCCAGTAAGTCTCCAGGGCTGTGCACAGCTCCCAGTGGGAGTCCTGAGGGGCCTTGGAGGCAGGGCTGTCCCTTTTCCCAGAGGAAGAACAGAGGGTAAGGCCTCTGCCTGCAGGACCTGAACCATTCGGGCTGTGGTGCATGGGGTGGCACTGGGGTGGGAGGGGCCAATACTGTGACCTTTGGCCACATGGGCCTCAGTCCGTACCACCCACCCCCTGCTGGCCTCCCACCCAGCAAAACACTTCTTGCCCTGTGATCTTGGGCACATAAATACGGTGTGTCTAGAAGCAACACTCCAGCCCTGGTGATCCGGGAGCCCAGACCTTCACTGGCAGGTAAGAAGCCTCCCCCCAAAGGCCCCTATGCTAGCTCAGAGAAGCATAAGTCGTGGCTAGAGCGTTTAGGGGTCACCTGGAACCCAGACATGCCACAGCTAACTAGTGTAACACATTCCACTCCCTATGTAGGCCTCAACTTTCTCACCTGTAAAATGGACACAATCCTCCTCTATAGGTGTGCCTTGGCCAATGCATGTCTACGTCCCCAAATGTCTGGGCCCCTTTGGGCTTCTCTCCAAATGGAGTAGAAAGCTATTCCAAAGGAGGAGAGGAAGGGCCAAAGGAGGCATTTTAGCTGCCAGACAGGATACATTTTAGGCTGGGGGTGCTCTTGAGCTGTGCCTCTGGGGTGCAGATGGGGCACAGCTGAAGCCAGCTACACCTCTGGACAAATAGCTGCCCTGCCCAGCATGGACTCCGCAGGCCCTGGAGGGCTCGCTACCACCAGCCCTGCTCTGGGCACCAAGCCTTGTGCCTGTGCCCCAGTCTCCTATATCTGCCCACCCACCAGGTGTCCTACCTCACACGCAATGTGCTCAGTGCCTGTGCCCCAGGAGCCCCTGCGCCGTGTGGCTGTGACCGGGGGCACCCATGGCAACGAGATGTGTGGTGTCTACCTGGCCCGGCACTGGCTACAGCATCCCATGGAGCTGCAGAGACCCAGCTTCTCTGCTGTGCCCGTGCTGGCCAATCCAGCAGCCACAGCTGTCTGTCGCCGCTACATAGGCTGTGACCTCAATCGCAGCTTCACCAATGCCCTCCTGACGTGAGTACCACACTCCAGCTGCCCCTCTGCTTTGCTCTCCCACCTCTCAGCCTGTATGCCTGGTCCTTGATTTTCATTTTAGAGAAGTCCAGATCAATGTCACCCTCTCCTGGGATGCCCTCCTTGACTGAGGGCTGGGTATGGGGCTGTCTGGGCTCCCCTGCCCTCAGATCAGCTGCACTGTGGTCTTGTGCCCCACGCACTGCCCAGCCTCCTTCAGGGGGTGTTCACTGGGCCCTGCCTGCAGGCCATGCCCTGGCTGGTAGATGAGACAATGGGAAATAGCGCCCAGGTGTTGGCCTCAGCTTTTTGGGTGACACAGAGAAGAGCTCAGCAAGCACAGTGCAGGATGCTAAGTGAAGGAGCGGGCAGCATGGAGCGAGGGCGGCAGCACCAGGGAAGATTTCCTGGAGGAAGTGGCCTCTCGTCCAAGTCCCAGAATGTGAGTAAAGTTGGCCAGGTGGAGAGAAGAGAGAATGAATTTGCAGCAGAGGGCCCAGCTAGGACAAAGGCCTGGCAATGCGACCGACAGCGTGTTTGGGGCAAGTGGTTGGGGTCAAGGAAGCTGAAGGGTACGTGGCAGGCCCAGCCCTGGGCTGGCACTTCACAGCGAAGCAGGGGGTGGAGGAGGGCTCAGGCACGAGCGGAGCAGGAGCCCCTGGCTTGCCCTGTCTCCCGCCACCTGCACCTGCCCCTTCCCCAGTGGACCCCCCACAGGCTGACTGTGCCTACTGGGTTACAGCTCTGCTCCTGTTCCACAGTGCCAGTGCCACACCAGATGAGCCCTACGAGGTCACAAGAGCCCGGGAGCTGAACCAGCTGCTGGGACCCAGAAACTCCAGCCAAGCCTTTGACTTTATCCTCGATCTGCACAACACCACCGCCAAGATGGGCACGTGCTTCATCGTCAATGAAACAGACCACTTTGCCATGCACCTGTGCCACCACCTACAGGTAGCTCCAACCTTATGCAGTCTCCAGAGGGCAAGAAGAGGGCAGGTGGAAAAGAAGGAAGAGAGGCCTGAGCCTCTGCCACACTAGCCCCTTTCCCTGGGTTAATTTTCTCTGGGGAGCAGTCCCAGGGCTGCCACCTCCAGGTACTCCAGAACTTTTGTTTGTTTATTTATTTATTTTTATGGCCGGCTCAGCCTGCCCTGAGGGCAGGGCTGGTGCAGCATGTGGTGCCAGGGATCGAACTGTGGTCCCTGCAGCCGCCTAAGCTTTCCTAAGCAGACTCTTTAGACCACTGAGCCATCCTGCCGGGCCTCTCCAGGTCCTTTCTTAGCCCAGAGCAGGCACAGGGATGCTCTACGCTGCCTCAGTTTCTCTTCCCAAGTAGGCTTGGGTCCCTGATCTTCCCCTTCCACCTCCAGCTGCAGAACTCTGAGCTGCCCTCCCGGATCTTAACACACCAGATACCTGAGAGCAAAGCATACAGCTTGGATTCGGTGGCCAAACACGGAATGAGTGGGCTGCCGGGCTCTGGGGGAGGGGACGGGGGCTGGATAAAGGGGGCAGGGCCACGGTTCAGGAGGCCAAGACCCAGGGATTGTGGTGGGATAGGGGGAGGAGCTTCACAGAGACAGGATGGGAGGTGGGGGACCTCAACCTGGGGCTTGCAAACCCTAAGATACCTGTGTGACCTCTCTCTTTGCGGTCCCCAGGCATTGAGCTGGGACCCCAGCCTCAGGGCGTGCTGAAGGCCAAACTTTTCTCCCAGATGAGATCCCTAGTGGCCTCTACTTTGGACTTCATTGAGCTCTTCAACCAGGGTGAGACCCCAAGACAGAGAAACTGAGGTCCAGAGGGAGAGCTGACTCCCAGAGCCCCAAGAGAGACAAGAGCTGCCACCTTGCCTCCTAAATAGGCGCAGCCTTTCCAGCTTTTGAGATGGAGTTCTACAGATTTCTGAACCACGTGGAATATCCACGCACGGAGAATGGGGACTTGGCTGGCATGGTGCATCCTGAAATCCAGGTGTGTGCGAGTGGGAAGGTAAAGAGGTCAGCTCCTGGGGCTGTGGGGGGAAGCAGGCAAAGGAGGGACCAGGCCTCCCAGAGGTCCTCAGCCTTCAGAATCCAGAGAGGAATGGGGGGCTAGCTCCAGACCCCTTCTTGTCTTCCCTAGGTCCCCCATACTCAGGCCCAGCACTGGGGGCCACAGCCCCTTGCAGGGCTTGGAGTGGCGACAGAGGAGAGAGGGCATGTGGAGCAGGCCCCACTCAACTGGCCTGCAGGGACAGAGCCCCTCTCTGCTTCCCAGCCCCTCCCTGAGTGCCCCTATGCCTGTGAGCCACAGTCTAGCACATCCCCTGGCTGCCTTCCCTCCCCAAATGTTCCAACATGGGAGATCCACCCCCACTGGGCAGAGGGTCAAGGGCTGGGACCCACACCAGGGTCTCTGTTGCACAGTCTTGGGCAGTTCCCAGAACTCTATTCTCTGCAAGTTTTATCTTGAGCTTACCTGACATGACATTCTGGAGCAGGGACACCATCCATTCAGTGATTGAGGCTGGACAGTCCTAAGCCAGCCCTGCCCATCTACTTTGCAGATGTTAGTGGTCATTTTAGGTCATATACTTTAAAAAGTACAATCATATAGTCGGGTACGGCAGGGCACACCTGCCATCTCCACTATTCAGGGAAATTGAGACAAGAGGATCAAAAGTTCAAGGCAGCTTTGTGAAATTCTGTCTCAAAATAAAAACTAAAAAGGCTGAATGTATCTTAGTGAGAAGACTCTAGGTTCAGTTTCCAACACTGAAAACAAGACAGCACAGCAACCAGTCATGTACACAACATTTCAGTGACATTAGAACCGCCTTTATTTATTTTTAAAAGTTACCACCATTTTATTTATTTATTTATTTATTTATTTATTTATTTATTTATTTATTTATTTATCTTTTTGAGACAGGGTCTCACTATGCAGTTCAGGCTGGCCTTGAGCTCACTTTTGTAGCCCAGGCTGGTCTCAAACTCACATTGATCCTTCTGCCTCAGCCTCCCAAGTGCTGGGATTATAGGTGTGGGCCACCACACCCAGCCCACCTTAATTTATATAACTGTACTCTGTGATGTTTTCACAATGACAAAGTCACCTAACAGCACGTTCTTGGAACTAACCCCCTCATTAAGTGGCCTGATGGTACTGTACTATGTGTTAAGCATTATTAACACATAGTTAATATGTTAATATGAGATCTGCTTAGATCTCAGAATCATAGGAGAAATCATCTGTTTTATAGAGAAAGAGGATAAGGAACACAGAAGTCAACTTACTCAGGGTCAGACATCAAATAAGAATTGGAACCCAGGCTTTGAACACTAAAATACCTGTCCCCATAACCATTAGGTTATACTTCCCCAGTGACAGCTGTCTTTCCAAGGTGACTGATGTCTACATGTCTAGACATGTGGTCATTTGGCATGTCACCAGATGCCTTGTCATGTGAACCAAGGAAGAGGAGGGTGGGGAGGCAAGGCTACAGATGAGTGGACATCTCTTAGACGTCACTAGCTGGGGCTGTGAAGCAGCTCAGTTCCAGCAGCCTTAGCCCTGGCTATCTCTCCCCAGGACTTTAAGCCTCTGCAGCCTGGTATGCCCATCTTCCGGATGTTTAGCGGCAAGGACGTGCTCTATGAGGGGGATTCCATTGTGTACCCCATTTTCATTAATGAGGCTGCCTACTATGAGAAGAACACTGCCTTCATAAAGACAGAGAAGCTCACGGTCTCAATACCTGCCCTGCCTGTGCTGACCCCTAGCCCTGCCCAGTAAGCTAGCCTCATCTGCCTGGCCTCAGCCTTCCCATCTGAACAGTGGGTGCTGAGCCACAGGGCTAAACCTAGGGGCCTGTACGCTATGCTCCCTGTCAGGCCACCCAACACCAGCCCTCAGTTTCCTGTTATAAAATGGAAAATGTTCAAGTGCCCAAGGTTCACATCTTCTGTCATGCATACCCCCTCTGACTAGGAAAGTGGATGGACAGAGGGCGGATTAACCATAGGGCCTGGGGCAGGTCTAATCACATACGCTGTGTGTCCTGTGACCAGCATTGCTGTCTCTGCGTTCACAGTTGTTCACATATGCCTGGAGGAAGATCTCATATTTTTTTTTCTTGTTTCAGGACTTTTTTTGTTTGTTTGTTTCAGAACTTTTGTTTGTTTGTTTATTCATTTTTATGGTCAGCTCACCCTGCCCTCAAGGCAACACTGGCGCAGCATGTGGTGCCGGGGATCGAACCGTGGTCCCCAAAGCTGCCCAAGCTTTCCTAAGCAGGCGCTTTAGACCACTGAGCCATCCTGCTGGGCCCAAGATCTCATATTGTACTGGGGACCCAGAGGCAGACTGTCTTGGTCTCAAAAGAGGGGCTTCCAAAGGTACCCACAAGCCAGAAGGCCTTAAGCCCTACAGTCCTGGGCCAGATGGTCATCATGGGGGAACAGAGATACATGTCCATGTATACACATGTCTGTGCACATGCCTACACAGAGTGCCTGTTGGTGTGTGTACTTTTTCCCACACACACGTTTCAAGGAGTCCTAGGGGCTTGAATGCTCTTCTGAAGGGCTTCGTGTGTCCAGGCAAACAGCCCGGATGTGTATTTCACAGTGCTTAATAGGTTCCAATGCTTCAGTGGTTCAGGAGGCCTCAGGGCTGGGGTTAGAGACACCCAGGAAGCTGTCCAGCCATCAGAGCACCCACAGGAGGTGCCTAGGGTGGGAGCACAGGAAAACCGATGCTACCCCCATCATCTCCACCATTCCTAGGCCTCTCACACCCATGTCAGAGGTAGAAGCTGGCATAGGATTCCCTCTATTCTCATCTGGGTACCTAAAGGCATCCACAAACTAGGCAGACCAGAATGGAGCCTGGCCAGTGCCCCATCCTGCTGGGCAGAGATGCAGACTCAGCGCCCAGAGCTCCACCCACTCGCAGCCTTGCTCCTGCAGCCCCCTGCACTCCCTGCCTGGCCATCCATCTCCCTGCGGCCATAGCTGCTACATCGCTGCCTCCTAGTATTGAGCGGTGAGATGAGAAGGTGTGAAGGATGCTGGGGCACCAGGGACAGGCTGGCAGGCAAGATGGATGAGAGGGCAGGGGGCCAGAAGGCGCCTCTGGCGGGAAGGGCCAGCCAGGAGGAGGGGCAGGCCGACATTTCCACCACATGGATGAAGGTGCACCCCCAGCTATCAGGAGGCAAGAGAACCTCAAGGCTGGCCCACCTGCGTGTCTGGGCTAAGGAGGAGCCACTGAGCATGAAAGGAACCCCTAGCACACCTATCCTGTCTCTCATTCCCCACCCGCCATGCTGTGAGTCCTGGGTGGCACCTCTTGCACAGAGCTCCACCTAGATGAGTGTGGGTCGGTGCAGTGGTCAGCTCTCTTCCCCTCGGGCCAGCCCACTCTCTCCATGTGGGATCCTCCCACCTCTGCAAGTGGCCATCTGGGGTTGGGGGGATGAGCCAGGAGGAGCAGGTTGGCCCAGCCTGAGGCCCTAGAGCATCACACTCAGAGAGAAGCTGCCCCTCCAGTGCTAAGCTGCTGCTGGGCACCCTTTTCAGACATCTCAGCAACCACCTCTCAATGGGCTTGGCTCGGGCCTTCCAGTTGAGCACGTGCCTGAGGCCCTCCCTCACGGCATCAGCTGACACACACAGTCCAGCTAGGTGACTTATCCTTGGCACTTGGCACAGGTCCCACAGAACCTTCAACCTTAACCAAAGGACTGGCACTAGCTTAGGGAACACCCCGCCCTCTCTGCCTCCCAAATGCCTGGCTCCGGGACAGGTGGGGGCAGCCTGGAGACGGTGCTGGGTCAGTCTGGAGAGGGACAAAGTCTCCACTTATGCCTTGGTGGTGGCTACAGCAGCACCATCACCCGAGGACACTGCCCCCAGCTCCAGAAGGGGAAAGCTTACTGCTCCCCAGTCTGGGCTCGACCACCCCAACAGAAGGGATTATGCACTGAGGTTAGTCAGGGAAACTGAGGCACAAAGATAGCCAGGGGCCAGCCAGCATTTTCCTGTTCATGGAGCTGAGCTATCAAGAAAGCCTGATTCCCCCACCTGGACTGGGGGTTCCGTGACCTATTCTCAGTGTTGCTGCTGGCCCCGTGCTCCCTGCTCCCACCCCACACACTCACAGGCCCCGCCAAGTCCAGTCTGGAGGTCTGGATCCCGGGGGAGGGCACCACCTCTGCCACTCAGTCCTCATCTGCCGACACTACTGCTGCCTCCCGGTCTCCCTAAGGCTTCAGTAGCCCCAGCCCCTCCAGCCAGGCCTGAGCCCCGGTGGACACCCAGCTTGTCCTTGAGATGGGGGCCCCACCCCCACCTGTGCCTGAGCCCATTGATCAGGAATAGCTGGGGGGCTCTCAGCTGGGAAGAGAAGAAGCTGGGGAGGGAGACAAGGAGGGAGAGAGGGGGGCTTTGAAACGTCAGAACCTTCCCACCTGCCCCCCTCCTGAATGGGCCCGCCCCACAGCTGGACCAGCCCAGCTGGTGGCCCAGCCTCAGACACTGCAGTCCGAGGGTGGCTTGGAGAAGGGCCCCCGCACACTCCAAAGCCAGGATCTCACCTGTGAAGACGGGGTGCCCCACTCAGGTGGCAACACCTCAGCCAGGGGACGTGGACAGAGGGTGATCGTGGAGGGAAGGACAGTCCTGCAGAGACCGAGGACTGACTGTGCTTGCCTGAGAGCTGAGCCAAGGTGCTGGGGATAAGCAGACCAACAGCACCTGGCCACCCCTTGTGGCAGGCAGGGCCCCTTCGGTGGCAGCTGTACCCCTGGTCCGGCTGAGAAGTTTTCTCCAGGAGGTGGACATCCTGTCCCCATGGCAGGTATGGTGCGGGCAGCAGAGGTAACCTCATGGATGAGCTCAGACTCTAGGCTGGGTGGGGCAGAGTGGGGATTATAACAGAGGCAAGAGGGTGGGGCAGGGGCTCCCCATGCTGTGGTCTCAGAGGGGCTCGAGGTCTCCCAGATGCAATTATGGTAGTACCAAGAGGCAGAGGAGCCCCATCACTTCTGGGAGATGAGAGCCGTATCGGGCATGTGTGCACTTGTGCCTATTCCTTGCCCTGTCAGGTCTCAGCCTCCTGAGAATCATAGCGGGCACTGGACAGAATCCTGTAACTTTCCTTCCAGACTGGGTGCTCCATTTCCCTGAAAACTGTCAGCTCTGTACTGGCTTCTAGAGGTTTGGAGCAGAGGACAGTTCCCTTCCCAGAGTTCTTGAAAGTGCTGAGGGGTGACACATAGAACTGGGCTGGCAAAGGGTGACCCCTAGAAGACTTGGGGCCAGCAACCACCTGCGCAGATCCCAGAAGCCATGAGCCCTTCTGCTTTGGCTGGCACAGGTGGCTGAGCAGATGGCCTTGGGTGGTGGGGACATCAGCCCATCCAGCCATCCTGTGCCAGAGTCCTCAGACCTGACACGCCTGTCTTCTTCAGACCACAGGGGATTCCCTGCAGTGTCACTGCTCACCCACGGGTCTCAGCACTGCTGAGGACATGGCCCTAAACCTTGGACCTCACATACTCAGCAGGCACCCACTAAGTGCCAGCTCTGGCCCAGAACTGCCTCTGGTACCTCCCAGTACGGTGGCTCCCAGGGATGTCCCTCCACCACCCATCAACCAGTTCAGCTACCTGCCCAACATCTGAGCTCTCCCCTCTTCTCAGGGATGACCACGATTTTATGATCACATAAATGCCTCACAGGCACGCAGCACAGGACTGCTGGAAATGCGAACTTTGTCCCCTGACTCCTGGCTTCTGTGGCATACCAAGTCCTCAATCCCTCATGGGGCACTATGAGCTAATACTTCTAGCTTTCAGTTCTTTTCCCTTTTTAAAATTTCAGGTTGTGGGGCCGGAAAGATGGTTCAGCCTCTAAAGCACCTGCTTAGGAAAGCTTAGGCAACTGCAGGGACTGTGGTTCAATCCCTGGCACCACATGCTGTGCCAGCCCCACCCCCAGGAAAGGTTGAGCCAGCCATAATGAGAGAGAGAGACAAAAAAAAAAATTCAGGTTGTGGTAAAAATATATGTAACAAAATCTACCATTGTAACTATTTTTAGACTTGTCGCTTAGGGGCATTGAGTACATCCACACTACCGTGTGATCCTCTCCATAATATTTTGTATGTTGCACAACCAGAACTGTAATCTACTGAGCAACTCTCCACTTCCTCCTATTTCTCAGCTTCTGTATCCTTTGTGAGAAGAGTCCTGCAGGACTCACGCTTTTGTGTCTGAATTTTTCACTTTTTTTTAAAATTCAGGACCTCATATTTGTCAGACAGGCTCCACACCACTGAGCAACACCACCAGCCCAGCTTTTTTTACTTGTCATAGTGATTTCCTGACCCCTCCATGTCCCATGTCCGAATGTCCCTCCTTTTAAGGATGAATAATATTCCGCCGAATTTCTGCACCCAGACATTATTTATCCATTCATCTGCTCATGAATGCAGGTTGCTTTAACATTTTGTTTTTTGCAAATAAAGCTGCCCTGAGCCAGGTGTTACAAATATCTTTGTTTCGGTTCCTACTCTCAGTCTCTTTTGGGTATAGATTCATAAGTGGAACTGTTGAATCCTATGGTAATCTTTTTTTCTTATCAGGGTTCAAAACGAGGCTCAATCTATCACTGAGCTACATCTCCAGCACTTTTCATTTATTAAAAAGAAAAAGGTTCTAGACAGGGACTAAGTCACTCGGTTGCCCAGGCCACCCTCGAATGTTCCATCCTCCTGCCTCAATCTCCCCTGCCTGATTGCTTTTCATTTTTTAAGGAATTGCTGTACCATCCTCCACAGCAGCTACACCATTTTGCATTTCTACCAATGGCACATTAAAGGTTCCAGTTTCTCCACAGCCTCACCATTCATTAATATGCTGGATTTCCTTCTTTCTTTCTTTTCTTTTCTTTCTTTCTTTCTTTCTTTCTTTCTTTCTTTCTTTCTTTCTGTTCTAGGCAGCCATCTTGGCTTGATTCTGACTGTGGTCTGGAGGGTAGCAAAGCTTTGGCCAGAGTGTGTCCAGGCTGCACATCAAGACAGGATCTGTGGAGAAGGGAGAGAGGGGAACAAAAGCTTTAGGCTTCTGGAGGCAGGACTGGGCATGTTTCCAAGGTCTGGGGCGGCTCTCTCTTCAGTTGAGCTCACCTTAAGCAGCACCAGAATCTGGGGGCTCCATGGAACTTGGAGAGTGGCCCTTTCTGCTCCCTGTAGCCTCACGCAGCCATAGTCTGTAACAACCATCAATCTATGAAGGATCTATGTGCTCCAGGTCTTGTACCATCACAAATATTGGTCCTGCTAAGTAGGTCTTGAGAACCCCTTGTGACAGGTGTGGAAACTGAGGCTCCAGGAAGTGAAACAATTTGCCTAAGGCCACATAGCCTCAGGATGGCTCAAAAATTCCCCTGGGGAGCAGATAGGTTCCCCCTCCAGGAGCTGTCTGGGGAAAAGCTCTGAAGTGAACCTTAGTATCACCAGGTGATGCTGACTGGGGAACCCTGGGAACAGAGGCCTGGCAGGTAGAGAGGGCTTCCCGAAGGAGGGGTGTGGAGACAGTCTGAGCTTGAGGGCTGGCTGGGAGATGAGCAGGGGGAGAGAGGCAGTGGGGCCCACACTGCATCCTCGCTCCTTAGCCTTCCTGTCTGCTGGCCTCGGTGTGCTCGCCTCCTCGGAAACCTACTCTCTACCTGTGAGCAGCCCCAGCTGGGAGGCCCCACTGGGGACACCATTCCCATCAGGCCCCTGCACCAGCTCCTCAGAGGCCCAAGTCATGGCTGAGACCCCAAATCAGAGCCCCAAGAACCCACATGTGTCTGGTGTGACAGTTCAGCTGGAGATGAAACCTCTGTGGGAGGAATTCAACCAGCTGGGCACCGAGATGATTGTCACCAAGGCGGGCAGGTATGGTATGGGAAGTGGGGCAGGGCAGGGGCCAGGGCTGGGGTCACTTCTGGGCTACTGAGCACCTCCTTCCTGCAGGAGAATGTTCCCCACCTTCCAGGTGAAGATTCTGGGCATGGACACGCTGGCGGACTATGCCCTGCTCATGGACTTCATCCCACTGGACGACAAGAGATACAGGTCTGAGCCAGCTGGGGGAGTGGGGGCAGCTCTGGGGCTCTGACAACAGGAATTAGATCTATGGGGCCATGGCTACCAGCAAGAGGGAATCCAACTCAGGGCAATAGGCTAGCCTGGGACAGAACAGCAGGGGTTATCTTGACTCCTACCAGCCACAGGGAACTCAGATGGCAGTATCATCTGAGGCTTGGCTTTTTCTCTGCAAGATGGCCTCCAGGTCAGGTGGGTGGCACTGGGGTGGCAGCCTCTCTGCCCAACAGTAGCAGCAGAGCATGGCAGGGGTGGGGACAGCCCTCAACACCTCCCTCTGCTCCCAGGTATGCCTTTCACAGCTCGGCCTGGCTGGTGGCAGGCAAGGCTGACCCGGCCACGCCTGGCCGCGTGCACTTCCACCCTGACTCACCTGCCAAGGGTGCCCAATGGATGCGCCAGATTGTGTCCTTTGACAAGCTTAAGCTGACCAACAACCTCCTGGATGACAACGGCCATGTGAGGCCTGGGCCACTGTGGGAGGGTCTGAGCTGAGGAGGGGGTGGAGCGCTGGGCCCTGACGGTGATAAAGTCTAGCTGGCCTGGTCTTCTGTGGTGCTCAGTGGTCTTAGCATCCAGTAGCGCTGCCCACTGCTGCTGGTCAAGCTCCCTTGGCTGGGGCTGGATGGCACATAGAACCCAGGCAGATGGGTGGGCAGTGGGTGGGGGCTGGGAAACTTCTTCCCAGGACAGAAGGCAAAGACCAGGCCTGTAGATGCTAGAACACAGCCCTGCTGACCCCTTTGTCACATGGATTCCTGCCTTTGTCAAGCTCACAGCTGGGGTCAAAGGAACGTGGAAAGGTAGAAGCCCAAGAGTTACTAAATTTGGTCAGATAGTGACAAATGACAAGCAGAAATGGGAGCCAGGGGAGTGGGAGACAAGCAGATGAGGTAATATTTGAACTGAGACCTGAAGGGAGGAAGGGAGGAAATCTATGCATATGAGAGGGGGAGCTGCTCCAGGCACAGGAGACAGCAAGTGCCAAGGCCCTGAGGCTGGGGAACCCTAAGGAGGCTCTCTGGTGGCTGCAGTAGAGAAAGAAGGGCTGATGAGGCAGGGCCTGTCGCCCAAGGTTGAGGACTGGTTTTTCCACCCTGTAGGGGGAGTGTAAACCATGGAGTCCTGTGACAAGTGGAGACAGGGAGGTCAATCAGAGTAGAGCTGAGGAACTCGGGAAAGGGGACAGTGTCTGGGTGGTATGCAGGCAGTGATGGGGCAGTGGTCAGATTCTGGACAGTTCTGACGGTAAAGCTGAGCGGTAGAATATGGTCAACAGTAGTTAAAGCTGCTCAAGTACAGCAGGGCTCAGACTCTCAGGTTCAGGGGGATTTGCAGTGGCCCCGACCCCTGAACAGAGCTCCACCCCTCCCACAGATTTTTTTTTTTAATATTTAAAATTTTATTTTAAAGAGTAAAAATAGCAGAAACAAAGATAGAAAAAGAGGGCCGGTGAGATGGCTCAGCGGCCTAAAGTGCCTGCTTAGGCAAGCTTAAGCAACCACAGGGATCGTGGTTCAATCCCCAGCACCACATGCTGTGCCAGCCCCACCCTCCAGGGCAGACTGAGCTGGCCATAATAGAAAACACAAAACAAAAAAGAGAAAAAGAGTAATAAGCAAGAGTACATATAGTACAGAATTTCAAAACAAGAACAAAAATTTAACAATGGTTATATTACATATAGTCATCATCAAATCCCACAGATAATTCTTAACTCCATGCACCGCTACCAGCCCCGCTTCCATGTGGTCTTCGTGGACCCTCGAAAGGACAGTGAGCGCTATGCTCAGGAGAACTTCAAGTCCTTCATCTTCACAGAGACCCAGTTCACAGCCGTGACGGCCTATCAGAACCACCGGGTAGGTCTGGCCAGGGCGATTTTCACAAGGGTAGAGACTGAGGCCCAGGGCTTTTAGGTCACTTGCCCTGCCTACCACCCCAGGCATGCCTCCAGCATTACCCTGCCTTCCTGTCCACTGGCTCCAGAGTTCCTGGATCCCAGGTGGACAAAGTGGCTGACTCTGGGCTCAGTACCAGCCTATAACTGTGCTTTCTCTCTACAGATCACCCAGCTGAAAATTGCCAGCAACCCTTTTGCCAAGGGCTTCAGAGAGAGCGACCCAGATTCCTGGTACCATTTGGCCTCCAATGTTCTATCCAGCTGCCCTAACTCCAGCCTCCATCTCTACCCCAAACATTTATTAAGCCTTTAACCGCTCACCCTGTTGTAGGAGCACACCCTCTGCTTTGTCCTGGGGTCCTACTATCTGACTGACTGCTACCCCTGGCCTGAGTTCTTCACCTTGACTCTCTTCCCTGCTTCCTGCTTGTCCCATGTTCAGGCCTGTTGCTCCACGGCCCCTGCTCCATATCCCAACCAGGAGTCACAGCTGCCTCAGTCCCTGCCTACTGAAGAGCCCCCAAGAGCAGGATAAAGGTAAGGTCCCAGCCCAGACACAGTGGGCAGAGCCACAGGGCCTCTAAAGTTAAGAAGCTCAGCATGCTCAGCAAGCCCACTGGCACCTCTGTGGACACAGACAAGGAGGCAGCAATTCCTCAGACAATATGAGGCTCAGGACCAGGGGCCGAGAGCAAAGTGGGGGAGCGGGGTGCCAGGTGGGCTGCTTGGAGGAGACAGTTGATTTCCCAGCTGAGTCTTGGAAGACTGGGAAGAGTTTTGAAGGAAAAGAGAAATACTAGACAGAGAAGAAAGCAAGGGCAAAGGCTAAGCTAGGCCAAGACAGGCAACTCAGGACGACAATGGCAGGGAAGGAGGTAGAGTAAGGCTGGGAGGAGAGCTGAAGATGTGAGCCAAGACTTGGGATCCACCTGGACTATTTTCTCCCTCAGACCTCAACAAATCTTCAGCCTCTACCTGCAGGACCCCTGCCCGGTTCCACCAACAGCTGCTGTCTCCTCCTGAGGCCCTGCTACCCCCAGCCACCTACAGATCCCTCACTTACCAGGCCCCATACTCTGGAACCCCAAGCCACCTTGGGATCCCAAGGACCCGATCAGCGCCATACTCCATTCCCAACATCCGGGCTGATGGGAACCAAGGAAGCCTGACCCTCTCAACTGGGCTGGGACTACTGCCCACCACCATGTGCTTGGGGCCTGGGCAGGACTCTCAATGATGGCAGAAGTCCTGTGGAAGCCCTCCTACTCTGGACAGCCTCCCTGTCCCCTCCCCCCCTCCCCCAGTGAATCAGCCCCTGCTCTGCTGGTTCCTCTCAAAGAAAGCAGAGCAGCCCTCAGAGGGAGGCTACCTGCTCAGTCACAGCCAGGCTGGAGAGGGCCAGGATTGGAACCAGGCCTCCTACCTCCCACCCCAGCAACTAAGAATCTTTCCCATCCCGCCTTGAGTGTTAAACATTAACCCATTTGGCACGAGCTATTCCCAGATCTGAAAGTCTCCAAACCAGCTCTGTATTCATTATCAAGCTGTCCAGTGGCTTCCACATGACAATAAAGGTGACAACAGCCAGATAGCAGAGCTGAACCAAACCCTACAAGGGAAGATGGGGTTCTCACTTTGTGTGCCCAGATGAGGTTTGAAACTGCCCAAAGAGGCACGCAACGTGCTCAAAGTCACACTGCAAAGTACGGCGGCTGGCATATGCCATTCCGGTTCAAGCGCTTTGAGCAAGACTGGGGTCATCAGGTTCTCAAAGGGCGCAGAACCACGACAGGTAGTGACCACAGGGTACGGATGAGGCTCGACCTTCCGGGACTCGCACCAAATATCCTCCCGAAGGGCAAGCCTCAGCTTGAAACTTAGCCTGGCCCATCGCATCGTTCTGGCTACGCCCCGCCAAACTGCGAGACCAGGCCCCGGTCCCTAGGAGAAAACTTTCCGGTACAGGCAGCGCCGGGGAACACCTCGTTCCGGCTCCCTCGCAGCCTTCCGTGATGCTCCCGCTCCGACTCCTTCCGGCTGCACGCGAGGCCCCGCCCCCTCGCGGTCCCCAGGCCCCTCACCCCACCCGGAGAGCTAGCCTAGAGCCCGAGGCCCAGGAGCCAGTGCGGCCTGGGCCCGCCCCTGGCTGCCTGGCCGGTGTCGTCAGTGTCCCCGCTGCACTGACATGCTGCTTGATTCTCTGTCCGCGGAGGGCGAGCGGCGCTGCCGGCAGCTGTTGACAGAGACCACGGCCCGGTTCCGCGCTCGGCCCGCGGCGGCCGCGGTGCTCGTGCCGTTGTGCTTCGTGCGCGGCGTCCCGGCGCTGCTGTATACACTGCGCTCCAGTCGCCTGGCCGGGAGGCACAAAGGGGACGTCAGGTACACCGGCCCCGAGCCCCGGACACGGCAGGGACCTTGGGAAAGACAGCCCCTCCGAGCCGCGGTTTCGGTCTTTGTAAAGTGGGTCTGGGGAGAACCTGACAGCGCGCGGCTGCGACGAGAACTGAGAAACCCTTGTCTCTCCTCGCCGGTGGCCCTACCCAGGCACGAAGTCCGGGCTCACAGTCTTTGGCTGCTGGGTACTCCTCTCTCTGAGCTGTTTCTGAAAAGCCATCATGCCGCCCCCTACCGACCGCTATAGATTTAAGTCCAGATCCCAGAACAAACTTGGGGCCGCCTTGGCTAATTGACACTGTAGAATCAGCGTCAGCACCTTCCAATGGGGCATCTGAGCTCAGGATCTTGTCCCTGCTACTAGACCCTTATATTCTACAGTGCCCAGGTCTCATCCTTATCCTATTGCTCAGGAAAATGAACCGGCCCCTCCACTTAGCTTCTTCCAGGCCTCACAGCACACTAGGGGCAAAGGCTGACGCTTAGGCAGATTGATAGCCTTCTGGCACGGCTCACATGCCAACCTCACCAAGAGCCCAAGGACCACGCTCCCTGTGCCCATTCAGTTTCCCAGGCGGTAAGTGTGACCCTGCTGACCAGGACGTGGTGCACACAGCACTGCGGGAGACCAAGGAGGAGCTTGGCCTGGATGTGCCCAAGGAGCATGTGTGGGGGATCATGAGGCCTGTGTATGACCAGGTGAGCCACTAGGCCCCAGGCCACCCTCACCCCTCACCCTGTACCTTCCCTGGGCTGGGAATCAGAACCTCAGAGACAAGGAGTCAAAGATTTCTACACACTTAAGAGTGTGGCGGTGTCCTGGCACCTGCCTGCTAGTCAGGTCTTTGTTGGCTGGCAATGACCTGGGGAGGGAACAGCTGGAGGTAGCTCCAGGTGAAGGGACAAGCCAGCTCTGCTCAGCTTGGAACAGAGATGGAGGAAGTTTCATAGTGTAGGCAGGGATTGATCCTGGGCTTGAATGAAAAATGGGAGATTTTAGGGCAATAAAGGGAAGGGCAGGCAGTCCTAAGTGGGAGCATCCATCTGCAGAAGCTTAGTGCATTTGGGACCCTGAGTCAGTCAGCATGGATCAGCTGAGGACAAGGATGGGCTGGTGAACTAAAAACCTGTGGAGGACAAATAGAGTCTGCCTCGAAGACTCCCCATTGCAGCCATGCCTCCCTGACTGCCTACCCTCCTCCTAACCCAGACAAAGGCCACTGTGGCTCCAGTGCTTGCCAGTGTGGGTCAGCTGGATCTGCAGAGCCTCAGGCCCAATCCTGATGAGGTGAATGTGGGATCCGAGGGAAGTGGGTTGACCCACTGGGGAAGGATACAGAGCTGGTCCTCTGTCCATCCTCTCTCTGCCTCCTGCCCGCAGGTGGAAGAGGTGTTTGTGCTGCCCTTGGCACACCTGCTGCAGACACAGAATCAGGGTTATACCAACTTTTGCCAGCATGGCCACTTCAGCTATACACTGCCTGTCTTCCTGCATGGACCACACCGTGTCTGGGGACTAACTGCCGTCATCACTGAATTCACCCTACAACTGCTAGCCCCTGACACCTACCGACCTCACCTGGTCAGATCTCAGCTATCCAGTGACTGAAAGTGACTTGCCTTCAGGACTGAATAAAGTGTTTTTGGCCACTCTGGGCTCCTGTATCTTCTGTACAGAGGCCATGACTTTGAGCAGAACCTTAGGCCTCTGGTGGGACTTTTCCACCCACTTGCACTGTTTCCCACAGCAAGGGCACTTCCTAGGTGTCAAGTACTTGGAGTTATTTCTTTCACTCTCAACAGCTTTGTGAGGTTCCTGGCTGGTAAGGCTGGAGCTCAGGGGAATAGAATAGAGTCCTTGTTGTAGACCACCCCCGGGTGGGATTTGCATTGGGCTCACTGGCTTGGAAGCCCACCCACTCACTGCTGCACTGCACAGGTCTCCATCTGCTTCTCCCAGGCTCACCTTTGTGTCTAGCTGCCCCTGTGCTGGACTCTGGGATCCAGATAAGAACCTAGTGCAGCCTTCCCCCAGATGCTGCACAATGCATGCCACAGTATCAGCACCAGGCAGATGTCACTCTGCTCTCCAGAGGTAGGGGTGCTCAGTCTGGGGAGACTTTAGACCAAGTCACACTGATAATGTTTGGACTCTACACTTAATAAATTACAAATAATAGTGGAATTACATATCAGTTATGAGACAGCTGAGGGGTGGTAAAATAACCTTGACATAGGGATATGAGATTTTTTTGGGCAGTATCATCCAGAGCAAATAATAGAAAACTCCACCCACCAACTAGCCTTATCTCATGGCTAGCCCCAGGGGCTCAGTGCTGCTCCTTTTCTACCATGCTGGTCTCACTTTCAAGGAGGCTATCTCTAGTTGAGAAAAGGCAACAGCTCTAGAGCTGCATAGCACTACCGTCCTGCAAGGAGAAACAGCTTCTCTTCACCAGGCAGTCTAACCCAGAGTTGGATTCTGTTAGCAGCCTTAGTCACATATGCTTTCTTGAGACTATTATGTAGCCGGCTGAATTCAGGATACATTGTAGGGCTTCCGGCACAGATTCAAAGAAGAGGGTGAACTTCCTAACCTGATCTATAAAATACATTAAAAGCTTCAGTGTAGGGCCAGCCTGATAGCTCAGTGGACTAAGGCACCTGCTTGGGCAGAACACAGCAGAGAGGGTTCAATCCCTGCTGTGTCATGTGGGGTGCACTGAGATGGCAATTGAGACTGGGTGTGGTGGCATGCACCTGTAATCCCAGTGCTTCGGAGGCTGATAATAGGAGAACCACTATGAATCCAATCTACGTAATGAGACCCTATAAACCCTTTAGACGCTGTCCTAGATACAAAAGGAAAAAAAAAAAAAAACTCCAGTGTAATACCTGAAAGTGGAAAAACTAGTAGAAGAAACCATAGAGGAAATGTTCCAGATATTGATATGGGTAATGGTTTCCATAAGTCCCGATAAGTGCAGGCAAGAAAATAAATAAGAAACACGGAATTGCATTTTATAAAAAAAAAACCCAAAATAAACAACAAAAAACCTTGCACAGCAAAGGAAACAACAGTGAAGCAAAGCCTATATTGGGAGAAAATATCAAATATGTCCAGTTATAGACAAATGTCCAAATTATACAAGGAACTCAATAGTAAGAAAGCAACCTTTTTTATTTTTATTATTATTATTTTTTTTTTTTTGTCTTTTTGAAGCAACCCATTTTAAAATGGGCAAAGGAGCCGAACAGACATTTCTCGGAGACATACAGATGGCCAACAGATACAGGAAAAAATGTTTAACACCTAATTATTAGGGAAATGCAAATCAAAATCATGAGATTTTTACCTCATACCCTTAGAAAAATAATTCCACAAAGGTGAAAGAGGTACAGTGCCTGTCTAGGGTACACGAGGCTCTAGGACCTGTTCCTTGTATTACAAAATAAGTAATAAAAAAAAATGAAGTGTTAGCAGCATATCAAGAGCAGAAAAGTCCCTACACACTGTTGGTGGGAATGTAAATTGGGCCCAATTTTTGAAATCAGTATGGCAGGTCCTTAAAAAACTAAGGTACTACCATGTAATCCAGCAATCCCACTGAAAGGAACAGAAATTGGTATGTCAGAGAGATATCTGTACTCTCGTATTACTTAAGCATTATTCTCAAGACAAGATGTGGCATCAGCCTCTGCATCCATCAGCTGATAATGAAAGTATGAGCTATACATGCAGTGGAATGTTATTCAGCCTTGGAAAGAAATTCTCTTATTTGCAACAACATGGATGAAGTTGGAAGAAAACATACTTAGTGAAACAAGCCAGGCAAGTAAGATAAATATGACTCTGCTTCTATGGGGGATCTAAGAAAGTTGAACTCCTAGAAGGGTGATTATCAGAGTGGGGAGACTGGGAAAGGCAAGTAGTTAAAGGGCACAAAGGTAGTTTTAGGAGGTATGAACTTTAGTGACCTGTACACAGCATGGCTGTCATACTTAATAATAATGCACTATCAAAATAGACTTTAATTGGGCATGGTGGTGTACACCTGTGATCCTAGCACTCTGGGAGGCTGAGACAGGAGAACTGCAGTCTGGGCCCAACCTGGGCAACTTAGCAATTTGTCAAGACCATGAATTTTTTGTTAAAAGTTAGGGATCTAACACCATTCAAAGACCCTAGACTCAACCCTAGTACTGAAAAAAATTTTTTTGAATGTTCTTAACCCCTAAGCAATAAGTAGTCAAGGCACTGGTTACATTTGTTAGCTTGATTTAGTATTTTTATAATGTACACTTATGTCAAAAATATCACATTGTATTCTATAAACATCTATAGCTACTATTTCTCAATTAAAAAGTTCAAAATACAGGAAAGTTGGGAAAAGGGGGGTAGGGGGCTCAGGAATTGAAGCTGGCCAAGGTCTGTTGCAGGGGTGACCTGGTGCCAGAGGTGGAAGAACCAGGTAAGAGGCCAGTCCAGGAGCAGGCACAGTGGGCAAGGCATGGGGGGCTGAAGGCGAGAAGAACATGGAGGGAGGGGAGACCCCAAAAATGAGGGCCAGGACAAGGTCAAGGAGACCTCCTAGGTGAGGAAAGGGGACCACCCTTGAGCATGGTTAGGATTCTATTCCAAGCCAGGAGAATCGTAGAGGGGTGCTGAAATGTTCTTGCACTTCAAGAGGGACTAATTTCAGGGCCCTAGGTTTTGGGGCCCTTCTCCCTATACCCACTCCTTCTCACGCCCACCAATTCCCATGTGCCTCTCCCCTCCTCCCAACATGCACCCCAGCACCCCAACTCCCTCCACCTTCCTCCCTCCTCACACACCCCTACCTCCTCCTCCCATTTACCCCCCACTTCCACGCAGTCACCCCACCCCTTTCTCACTTCTGGCCCTCCAGCCTCCTCACCTGGGTGCAGAACCACATGATGGTGGTAAAAATAACTCCCTCTGACAGTGTGCGAACAGAGGGGCAGAGGCAGGAGGGGCTGCTGAGGGTGCGATGGGAAGGTGCGAGCTCCAGACTCTGTGCCCATTCCTGCTGCCCATCACACCCTTCAGGTCGCCTCAGTGACTGCGCCAGCGGCAGCAGACCAAGCCAGTGGTGCTCAGTGGGTGAGGAGCCAAGTGCAGACTCTGGGTTCCAGGTCCCTCCCACATCTGCCTGACCTTCCAGACAAGAGCCCAAGCCCTGCTTGCCTTGACGTTGGGATCTCTGTTCTAGGACTTCCAGGTGATCCCTGTGATGCCTCTGTGTTCTGTCTTGGCGGCCGGGTATGGTGGCCCTGTTGCCAGTCCACGCGGGACGAGGAATTTCCTGAGTCCTTGGTTCCACGTCTGAGCCCCCATGGAGGCCACTGCGCCAGAGGGCTGGCGGCGGCCACGGGTGAGCATGCAGGAGCACATGGCCATCGACGTGAGCCCGGGCCCTATCCGGCCTATCCACCTCATCTCTGACTACTTCCCACACTTCTACCCCTTTGCCAAGCCTGTGCGTTGTACCCCTGACTTGCTCCCAGCCACAGCCACAGCCAACTGCTCCATACCCCAGCTGCAGCTCGACCAGGAGCCAGAGGCAGAATCGGATGACAGCAGTGAGTAGGGGAGAGGGCAAGGGGTCATCCATGGATGGGGCAAAGACTTGCCTAGAGGAACGGACTAGGCAGGTGCTCTCCCAGGGGGGCCAGGTCATCCAAGGTCAGGACTCATTGTGCCTGTCACCTGTCCTTAGCTGCTCTGGGGACCCTTGAATTCACGCTTCTCTTTGATGTGGACAACAGTGCCCTGCATTGCACAGCCCATAGGGCCAAGGTGAGGATGGGGTTGGGGAACCCTGGAACCCAGATATGGGCCAGAGGCCTATCTCACGTCCTCTATCTGTTCCCAGGGCCTCAAGCCACCAGCCACAGGCTCCGTGGACACCTATGTCAAAGCCAATCTACTTCCAGGGGCCAGCAAGGTGAGGGCAAGCCCCAGGACCTCATAGCTGCCCTTTGGGTCCTTGCTTTGCCCCATCCCCAGGGCCTGGATCTCAGTTGATAGGATTGAAAGGCAGAAGAGGGAGGTGCAGTGGCTGATACCCACCCATGTATCACCCCCAGGCCAGCCAGCTTCGGACCCGCACTGTTCGGGGCACAAGGGGACCTGTCTGGGAGGAAACACTCACCTATCATGGCTTCACCCGCCAGGATGCCGGGCGCAAGACCCTTCGGTGAGAATCGGGCAGGGTGACTGGGGTCACTGGGCTGGGGAATGTGGCTCGCGTGGCCGAGTGTAACCTGGGCAACCATCAGGTTGTGTGTCTGTGAGGACTCACGGCTTCGGCGACGCCGGCGAGCACCTCCTCTGGGAGAGCTGCGAGTGCCCCTGAGGAAGCTGGTGCCCAACCGAGCCAGGAGTTTTGACATCTGCCTGGAGAAGCGCAGGCTGGTAAGTGGAGCTATGTGGCTGGAGCCTTGTAATGCAGACAGGAGAAGGGCAGCTCACCTGGGCAGTGTATGGCTGAGGTGACAACCTGCTCTGCTTTTTCAGACCAAGAGGCCCAAAAGCCTGGACACAGCCCGTGGCATGTCCCTGTACGAGGAGGTAGGTAGGCCCGCTGGGCTGAGCAGGGGTTGGGGTGGCAGCCCTTGACAGCCCAGGTTGAACTCCATCCAGCAGGACATGGATGGACTGGTCAAGGGTCCAGATCCAGGTGGACTTGAAGAATTTGGAGCCATTGTTTTTCATCTCTGAGCCCTCCTAGACCCCAGAAATAGCCAGGACCCTAAAAGCTGAATGGGGGCACTGTGACTGCCTTGCCTGGGCAGCATGCCAACAAGGATCCCTGTGACAAACCAGCAGAGATGTAGCAACCTTGAGGTAGATTAAAGTATCAGGCTGGCCTGAGGTGAAAGACCAGGAGAGAGTATGCAGGCCGGGCTGGGCTGGGTTGCGCTAGAACAGTTGAGAAGCAATGGACGTGACCTTCCCATACTACCTGAAATAAACACCTGGGTTTGCAGGCCCAGGAGGGATGGGTCCTCCACAGGATCTGTGAGCAAAGGGTCTGGTGCCCGCCTCCTAGTGGAGCTCAAAGTGGCTGCGGCTGCCAATTAGCTACTGTGAAGTCCCTGTGGGTGGTGGACATCACTGAACATCCTGTGATACAAACCTCATCCCTGGTGCCTTGCACCACACCATGGTGCATGCAGCTAGCTGCACAGGGAGTGCTCCTGAGAACTGCCTGTGACAAGGTAGTCCAGCTCTACACTAAGTGTGGGAGAAGAGGCATACACTGTCCAGTTATTTTGAGTTGGGGACACAAGTGTCTCAGATTGTAGCAAAGAACATTTAGAATTTGGCTTCCAGAACAGCAAGGGCAAAGACAGTGACTGCTGAAGGTGAAGAGAACTACTTATCCTTGGCCCCTGGGTAGAGAACAGCCTCAGAGAACGGTTTCCATGGCAACTGGGCGGCCCTGAAGTGGTTCTGGGCATGTTGGAGGCCAGTAAGGATGGGATGGACATACTTGTAGCACAGCAGTTCTCTTCCCCTGCATGACATACTCAACTGACCAATAAGCCCCACCCTTTCCCAGGCCTTTGAGGATACAGCCAATCCAGGAGAGTAGCTGTTCGTTGGAATTACTTGAGCTTTCATATTTGGGGCCTGGACATACAGTGGAGGGTTGGGCTGGATGGGGCTGACCACAGCCTATACTTGCAGGAGGAAGTGGAGGCAGAGGTGGCTGGGGAGGAGCGTGGGCGCATCCTGCTGTCCTTATGCTACAGCTCCCAGCGGGGTGGTCTGCTGGTGGGTGTGCTGCGCTGTGCCCATCTGGCCCCCATGGATGCTAATGGCTACTCAGATCCTTTCGTCCGCCTGTGAGTAGAGGGTGGACAGGTGGGCAGTGAGCGCAAAGTAGTAGACCCTCACCTCTCCAGGGCCATACTTTACTCATTCATTTCCATCACCAGTTTCCTGCATCCAAACTCAGGCAAGAAATCTAAATACAAGACGAGTGTTCGGAGGAAGACTTTGAATCCTGAATTCAATGAGGTAAGCCAAGCATGGCCCTGGCCTGGACCTATTTTGGAAATTTGTCAGAAACCAAATTCTCCTTCCTGTCCTCTCCTGCAGGAATTCCTCTATGCAGGCCCTCGTGAAGAGCTGGCCAAGGCAGTGCTACTGGTGTCTGTGTGGGACTATGACCTAGGGACAGCTGATGACTTTATTGGTGAGTCAGAATGCAAGGTGCTTGGGGGAGCCCTTGGGCCCCTACTGACTCCTGACCTGTTCCTGCTGCAGGTGGGGTGCAGCTGAGCAGCCAGGCTAGTGGAGAGCGCCTGCACCACTGGCGTGAGTGCCTGGGCCGCAGTGACCACCGGCTGGAGCTGTGGCACCCGCTGGACGGTGTAGCCCCCCAGCTCGGTGACTAACCCCAGGCCGAGGCTTGCTGCCTCCCCTCATGGCAGTGAAGATGACCCTGGAGCTGCAGGTGTGCCTGGGCTGCCCCAGTTGCTATTCCCATCTTTTACCTTTCCTGTCCCCAAGCTTTACCTTCACCTGTTCCAAATCCTGAAGCCAAAATAAAATGTCTCCTTCTGAGTAGACCTGAGCCTGTCCTCTCTCTGGCCACATGTCCTGTCTTCCTGGCTGCCACTTTACAGAGCAGACCTGCCTATTATCTCCCACCTTGCAGAAACCTTAGCTGGGCCAGACCCAGCTCCCCCAGCTTCCGTGCCATCCTGACTCCTACACAAGAGGGAGGACAGGATCACATCTGATAATAGGCTTCCATGAGGAGTGGCGAGGAGGTAGCTGGCTGAAGGACAAAGTCACCAACAAGCAACAAGAGAGTGAGGGGCACTTGCTTTAATGCTGGCATCGCAGACAGATGGATGCAAGAGAGCAGGCCAGGGCACTGGGCTCAGGCAGTGGCCTGCCGGGCCTGGTGCTGCTGTGCAAAGCGCTGCATCCGATCTTCAAGCTCTGGCCGAAAGTGGCGGATCAGCCCCTGGGAGGGAATAGAGAGAGCTGTGGTGTGAAGCAGAGACCAGCAATCCCCATACCCTGGGCTCCTAGCACATTCACCTAGTGCCGCCTGCACTAGATGCACTTGCACCCTAGGGCTACCCTAGGACCACCAGCAGGGCAATGAGTACCTGCACAGGCCAGGCAGCACCATCACCTAGAGCACAGATGGTGTGGCCCTCTATCTGCTTGCTGATCTCCCACAGAGAGTCAATCTCAGCTGGCCGTGCATCCCCCTTCACAAAGCGGGCCATCACCTTGTTCATCCAGTCCACACCTGCAACCACAGAAGGGGCTGCTTGTCTTCCATAATCACAATGGAGGACAGTATTTGGGGAGCCAAGCCACAAGAATGGGGGTGGAAGCCACATGAAGCCACACAAGCAGACTCCAGCTCGTGTGAGACGCTTACCCTCGCGGCAAGGGGTGCACTGGCCACAGCTCTCATGCTTGTAGAACTCAATAAGACGGGCGATGGCTTTCACTACGTCGGTCTGGGAGACAGGAGCAGTAAGTAGGGGCCCAAGGCCAGCAGCACCCAGCAGCACTCTGCTTGCCCACGCTCAGCTCTGGCCTCTTGTAGCCTTCCTGGGCTCCGGCACTGCCTTTCTGCACAAGGTGCTCTTCTTCTCCCACCCCATGGGTATGTCAGGGTGGAGGAACTAGGACCCAAAAGCCCACTGAAGGGTTTTTAGAGAACCCCAGGGAGGGATAGCAAACAGACTGGCATGAGGAGGACTGGGTAGGGCGTGAGGCCAGCCCTTA
This sequence comes from Myocastor coypus, assembly GCA_004027025.1. Taxonomy (NCBI): domain Eukaryota; kingdom Metazoa; phylum Chordata; class Mammalia; order Rodentia; family Myocastoridae; genus Myocastor; species Myocastor coypus. The sequence goes on along the minus strand of PVJA010019651.1, from coordinate 10,903 downwards.
CCGAGCGGTCCATGACGATCACTGCGGCTGTGCCCAGGCCCGTCTGTGCCTGTACCAGTGCGTCAAAGTCCATCAGCACCGTCTCACACACGGACTTTGGTATCAGTGGGGTGGACGAGCCACCAGGGATCACAGCAAGGAGGTTGTCCCAGCCACCTGTGACACCTCCTGGAGCCCCAAATCAGTCCCCAGAAGGAGTCAGGACTGGGGCCATCACAACTGCCTCATTCTGAACTAGGACCTTTGTTAGCTCCCAGGCATGGCCCAGCTCCCAAATCCCTCTCACCCTGGCCCTCCCCTTCCTATGACCTGCCCTCCCAGCCCCCACCAGCCCCTGGCCTAACCAGCATGCTTCTCAATGAGCTCCTTCAGAGGCACAGACATCTCTTCTTCCACTGTGCAGGGATGGTTGACGTGGCCAGAGATGTTGAATAGTTTGGTACCAGAGTTGCGTTCTCGGCCAAAGCTAGCAAACCAGGCACCCCCACGACGGCAGATGGTGGGGGATACAGCCACGGTCTCCACATTGGCCACAGTAGTGGGACAGCCAAATACTCCTTCAAGGAAATCGAAAGGGATCTGTAACACCTGGGAAGTGGGGCAGGTTTCCTGGTGGTGGGTCTCTTTGTTTTGTTCCCTTGGCAGAGAGCCTCTGCCCTTATTGTTCTTCCCCCAGCTCAACCCAAAACTCCAAAAGAGCTGTCCCCCTGTTCACCATCACACCCTTGGCTCCTGGATCAGGGAGGCAGAGCACAAAGCCTGAGGGGATGAGCACTTGGGTGTCTGATGTGGGTCTGAGGTACCATGAAGAACTGCATCTTATCACTATTCCCATCTCTTAACTGACCTCAGCCCAGAAGGGCTGGCCAGGGTTCCACAGGACACAGTGAGATAAGGGCCAGGTCAGGCAGAATCTCACCTACATCGGCAGGGAATGGCGGCTTCAGGCGTGGCTTGCCCTGCTTGCCCTCAATGGATTCAATAAGCGCTGTCTCCTCTCCACAGATGTAGGCCCCAGCCCCACGCACCACAAACACATCGAAATCGTAGCCAGAGCCACAGGCATTCTTGCCAATCAGACCTGCCTCGTAGGCCTCTCGGATAGCCACCTATGGGACAAGGGTGTTGAGTTCCCCAGCCCTTCCCCACCCTTGGAGTCAGCCTGCCAATTTCAGTCACATGGCTCTTAAAGAGTTCCCAACTTGAGGCTCAGGAGGTAAAGGAAGATCCCAGAGACTTTGGGGCCCAAATCCGGTCCAGGATGTATAGAGGAGTGGTCACCATGCTCCCAGCTACCCTTGACAGACCAGCACAAACACCTAAGCACAGTTGTGCTGGGAAGGGGATGAGAGCATAGCCTAACGCCTTCTGCCTATCGATTCCCACCCCACCCACCTGCAGATTGGAGGCTTCATTGTAGAACTCTCCACGGATGTAGATGTAGGCTGCACGGGCACCCATGGCTCGGCCCCCTACTAGGCAGCCTTCCACCAGCTTGTGAGGATCATGACGCATGATCTCCCGGTCCTTGCAGGTGCCTGGCTCCCCCTCATCTGCATTCACCACCAGATACTTGGGCCTGTGGGGGACCACTCGGCAGGTAGACCAGTCTCGTCAGGACCAACCCCTAAACCTCACACTATCCCAGCTCCACCTGAAAAAGCCTCAAAAATGTTCCCTCCAACAGCCAATCCTCTTTTCCCTCCCAACATGTTTCAAGGGGCTCTACTAGCTCACCATCAATGATAGGAAACTCTCTGCCTAGTCCATCTTCAGAGTGCCAAATTCTGCTCTTAGTGCAAGACTGCCTCAACCTTTACCACATCTCTGGGGTCAAAGGGAGAGTAAAGAAGCTGACTTTTATTATTTTCTGTATGCCAATCAAAGTACTGGGGAAAAGCTGAATAAACATTATTTCTTTAATTCCAACATGGTATCATACCTGCATACAAAAAAGAAACTCAAGTCCAGGTATAGTGGCACATGACTATAATCCTAGTACTTTGGAGGCTAAGGCAGGAGAACGGCTATGAACTCAAGGCCAGCCTGAGATAACAGTGAGTTTAAGATCAGCTTAAACTATGAGACCTTTGTCTAAACAAACAAACAAACAAACAAAAAAGTAAGATTCAAAAAGGCCAGGAGATTTTCCAAAGCTCAAGAATTACTAGCAGGTAAAGTTGGGATTTGGACTAAACTTCCCTGAATCAAAATCGTCTATCAAGTTGATTTTGCTATGCTTCCTGCCTTCCATGAATTAGTCCTGAGAGAACTACCCACCTACTTATGGCCTAGAATAGATAGAACATCTTCCCATCCCTTTTATTTTGTTCTTCCTAAGGAAATAGCACCAAAGTCCAGGCAAGCCCTGGCCAGCCCCAAGGGCTCTCCCCCACACACCTGCCATCTGACGGTTTATTCATGAAGCTCCACTTGAGGCCGGTGGGGAAGCCAGCACCTCCACGACCCCGCAAGCCCGATGTCTTTATCTCACCCAGGATCCAGTCTGGCCCCTTCAGGAGAATCTCCTTTGTCTTGTACCAGTCACCTCTACTCTGGGCACCTTTCAGCCTGTACAGAATGGGAACAGTAATACCAGGAAGGCCCTTTACAGGACTCAGCAGGGCCAACGGCAGTCTCACCTCCAGTCATGGCGGCCATACAGATTGGTGAAGATGCGGTCCTCATCCTTCAGTGAGCCAAACGAGGTTTTCTTAGGTGCTGTCTGAGGAGACAGAGGGTTAGGGAGCTAGAAGACTCTGGGGCCTTGAGGAGTTGGGCCAGAAGCTATAGATTCTTGAATCTTCCTATTGAGAAGTGGCTAGCCAGGAGAAAGGGCAGAGACCTAAGCCTCAAAACTCTTTGGGGCTGGCAGCAGTAATCACAGCACTTCAGGTTGAAGGAGGAGCACTGTTGTAGTTTGAGGCCAAGCTGGAATACATAGTGAGTTCAAAGCTACCCAGAACTACATGGTGAGATCCTGTCTCAAAAACAAACAACAAAAACACTTCTTTGAAGCACCATAGTTACTAACACCACTTAGTTAAACACTTCCTGCTTTATAGGTACTGGCTTAAACATTTCATAACCAAAAATCATTCATCTTTATTATCCTGAAACAGGAATGATTTTCTATTATTTTAAAGAGGAGGAACCTGAGGCTCAGAGTAAAAGGAACTTATGGAAGTCACACAACGAAAGGGGCAGACAGAACGTGAGCTCAGGACTAGGTCTGGCCAAAACCCACACTTCAAGAAACACATCATCACACTGTTTCTCCAAGACTAGTGTGATGGCAGAGACAAGTGTGATGGCATGTACAAGTATTCGCCTTCCGCACCAAAACTTGGGTTAGGTAGAGGCTTTATCTTATTAACTCTACTAAAGAGATAAAATGTGCTTGCTGATGGAAAACGAAAGGAAAGAAGGATGGAAGGAAGGAGGAAAGAAGAGAGGAAGAAAAGGAAAAAAAAGGAGAGGGTGTGCTCACTGGGCTGGGAAACAAAAACATCGGAGAGCATCTACTTGGGATAAAATCGTCAGATGGGGGCTGGAATTCGACATACGCTAGCAAAAAGCAACCTGACTGGGGGCTAAGCAGACCTGACTACCTGCTGGACGCCCATCCTTCAAAAATGCTTCTCGACGACTATAAGGAGGAAAAGCACTAGTAGGGGGCTCAGGAGGAGCGCATCTCTCTCCGAAGCTGTTTTATACCTGTACAAAAACGGGCCAACGATCCCATCACATCCTACAAGCTTGCAGGGAAGTAATGAAAAACTAGAACACTTCACAACCTGCAAGATTTCCCACTAGGCCGAGAGGCTGTTAAAGTATGCCAGGTATCCGGACTGGGGACAGTCGGCCTTCCGATGGGACCGTTCCCCTTCTACGATCAGGCCAGAGCGGTAGCGTTCCTGCCGGGGATGGGGAGAAGGGTGTGCTCTGCAGAAGGAACCACAGACCCTTGGGACAGCGTGCAAGAAGGCGCCACAGCGAGACCAGCCCGCAAATACCCAAGGCCCGAGCCAAGCCCGGCCTCACCGTGTCGCCGCTGAAACGAACAGATACTCGCGCGGGGAGCGACCCGCCGAGCAGCCGCCGTGCCGCTAGCATCGTGGAGGCCGAGCCGGTCACCTCCGGCTGTCACCTTCACAGCGAGGAGCTGCGGGACCGGCGCTACAGAGACCCTAGAGGGCGCACAGGAAGAGCGTCATCATGAGCCGTGGAGCCGGCGACCTACTCAGGCCTCCCCACCGCGCCCTCCCTCGATCCTGCCCACTAGTGCAGGGCAAAGAGAGGGTAAGGCCGGAAGTGCCTGGCTGTCTCTGTGGCTTATGGGAGATGTAGTCCCGCCCGCCAGAGGTGGGCTGTTTTAGTGCATGTTTATTTCTGGGGAATCCCAGCGTATGTGCTGGGCTTTCTCCTGTAAGATCTTTTCAAACCTCTAGTTAAAAACAAACAACACAAAACTTGCACTTTCCCTTTTGTTGCATTCAAGTGTGTTCTTTGTTTTCTATTTAGTGTGCACCTGCTATATATGTACGAGTATACTGGGCAGGCAGTTGTCCCTTGGGAGCTCTACTAACCACGGTCCTGGGCACTGTGTGCGCAGGGACGAATGGTTTTTAGCCACGCAGACAACGGGGACAATTTGAATGTAGGCAAGGGTTCTTTGTGGACGTTCTACCGAGAAGGGTGTATCTGGAGTCCTCCTTGGTATGAACACAGTCGATGGCATAAGGTAGAAGAAATAAAATAGAAAGGAGACAAGGAAAATTATAACTAAAATGTGCACTGTTAGAAAGACTACAACTTAGGAGACCCAGTCGAAGTTACCCAAGACAATTCATACAGTTCATACAGGCATTCTCTTGGTTAATTTTCTCGTCGTTAACTTAGGGTCCTTTCCTGCCAGACCCATCACAACCCAAATTCCTCAAGAATGCTGGAAGTCCATACATTGGCTTGGTTTAAGAAAGTAAGAGCAGAGACCTCAACGCTTAAAATTATCCATAAAAAAAAGGAGCAATCCTGGGCTCACCCTGTAAAATGGGCAGTACTCTTCTGGAGGGTGGGTGATCCTTTCAGTAGATTTCCATCCCCTTAAGAGAAACATCAGTGTTTCCAGTTCAGGACCTAATACACTTCTCTCTTGAGGGACCACATGGCTTTAAAAAATTCTATTCTATTCTATTCTATTCTATTCTATTCTATTCTATTCTATTCTATTCTATTCTATTCTATTCTATTCTATTCTATTCTATTCTATTCTATTTATTTTCTGGCTGGCTCAGCCCACCCTGGGGGTGCTTGTGGTGCTGGGGATGGAACCCTGGTCCCCACACTTGCCTAAACTTGCCTAAGCAGGTGCTTTCAAACTGCTGAGCTATCTCACCAGCCCACACACTGTTATCTTTTTTAAGTTACATTTCTTGGTACACTTTAGGTATACATAATGATCACATTCATCATAAGCAATTCGTGTCTGTACATAGCACAGATTGATTCATTTTTTCCTTCCATTTCTCTACCTTCCTTTCAACCACACTTCTCCTTATTTACAAAAGGTTTGTTTTCGTTTTCCTTTTTTCTCATCATTTTTTCTTTTCTATTCCTTCTTCTCCATTCTCTAATTCCCCTTCCCATTTGAATATTTTCTTCCTATTTCCCAGTGTCTATGTTATGGTTTGTGTTTAGTTGTCCTCCTGAAGCCTCATGCACTCATGGGGTGGGGACTTCTAGAGTTTGAGATTAACTCATGGTCCACTAGGATTACTGGTGATCCAAGGATGAGATTATGAGCTTGAGTACTGCTGGGCTTATGGGTGTAGCCTGAGACAGAGAGCCTGAATGTAATATAAGAGAGACTGAGAAACAGACTCTGTCTGTGTCTGTTGCCTCTGTTGCAATTGTTGTTCTGCCACCATGAACTGCTGCTCTCTGCTGTGTGCCAGTCTGCCTTGGAGTCAGCCGAGTATGGACTGAAACCTCCAGTAACTGTGAGCTGAATAAACCTTTCCTTCCTTCATCTTGAGTGTTGGGTATTTGTCCCAGCAACAAAAGAAGAGTAACTTAGACAATCCACTACACATTTTGGTCTTTATTTACACTCTCAGTCTCTCAACTAGAGAAACAATTTACTATCTACACACATGTCTCATTTATTTCACTTAATAGTATGGTCTCAATGTGTATCCATTTAGCTAGAAAGGCGATGCTTTTAATTCTTTCTGGAAGATACAAAGAAGAGGAATAGCCAGGTTGAACAGAACCTCTAATTCTAGTTTTTTTAGGAATCACCACACTGCTTTCTACAGTAATTGCACCAGTCTAAATTCCACCACAGTGGAGAAAGCTCATTTCCCCCTACAGCCCCGCCAGCATTTATTATTGGCTGCTTTCTTGATAAAATCTATTCTTTCCAATTAGCATTGTTCTAATTTGTATCTCTTGAACGATTAATGGTGTTGAATGTTTTTTCTTATATTTATTTGTGGTTTCTACTTCTTCACTTAAAAACTATGTATTTCAGATGCCCATTTTTTGATTGAGTCTTTAAATTTGCAAGGGAGGGTCTGATTTTTATGCTCTTGATAATAATCATTTGTCTAAGGAACACCTGGCAAACATTTTTTTCCACATTGTGGGGTGTCTCTTTGCTCTGTTGGTGATTCCTCTTGCTGTGCAAAAGCTTAAAAAAAAAAAAAAAAAAGAACTGCTAATTTATGTTATGGCTGGCTCAGCTTGTAGCGCTGGTGATCAAACTGCGATCCCTGCACTTGCCTAGGTAGGTGCTTTAGACTGCTGAGCTATCTTGCCAGGCCAGTTATTCAAAAGCTTTTTAACAAGATGAGATTCCAGTAGTTGACTTTTTGTGTTTATTTCCTGTGTTATTTGAGCTTTGTTCATAAAGTCTTACAGTAATATCTGCAAAAGTCCTATCTCCCAGCAGATTTTGTGTTTCTGTTTTAATTTTTTTAATTGTTTTTTGTATACTTTTTAAATTACTTTTAATAAGAAATGACAATGCGACAGTTTCAAAACACGTTAGTAGCACATTCCCAATAAATTGCTTTTTTTTTTTTTTTTTTTTTTTTTAATGGCTGGCTCAGCCTGCCCTGAGGGCAAAGCTGGTGCAGCATGTGGTGCCAGGGATCAAACCGTGGTCCCTGCAGCCGCTTAAGCTTTCCTAAGCAGGCGCTTTAGACCACTGAGCCATCCTGTCAGGCCCCATTCCCAATAATTGATACAATGCATATTGTTGTCCTCATTGTAGGTATATAGAGCCCTCTGTTTTAATATTTATATCTTTAACCCATTTCCATTTTTAGTGCATGGTAAAAGATATAGGTCCAATTTTAATCTTTGGGTTGTGAAAGCCAGTGTTTATACCACCATTTATTTTTTTTTTTGAGTTTTTTTTTAATTTCAAGAAGTCAAAAGTTAGACTTTATAAATAAAAAATGTTTTTTGTTTTTAATTTAAATTTAACAATGGCGCCGGGCGTGGTGGTGCATGCCTGTAATCCTAGCACTCAGGAGGCTGAGGCAGGAGGATCAGTGTGAGTTCGAGACCAGCCTGGGCTACAAAAGTGAGCTCAAGGCCAGCCTGAACTGCATAGCGAGACCCTGTCTCAAAAAAGACAAAAAAAAATAAATTTAACAATGGTTATATTACATATTTTCATCATCAGATCAGTTTAGATTAATAGATATAGGTATAGAAGATTGATCAAACAATTAAACATTAACACTTTCAATAAACATTACTTTTTTTTCCCCCTTTCTTTTTTTAACAGTTGACACATTGCATATTGTCCTCACAATAGTTCTACAGAGCACAGTGTGTGGGTATGACCCACCTTCCTATTGATGTTGCTAAGAAAAAAAGAAAAGAAAAGAAAAGAAAATTCTTCTCTTTGAATTAAGAGGAAGCAGTTGCATACACAGTTCAATGTTTCACAGTTGCAGTGGGCCACCAGTGAATCTTGCAATGAATATAGTACCATTTATTAAAGAGACTATCTGTTATCAAATGAAGATGTTGGGTAACTTTGGCAAAGATAATAAGGTGGCTAAGTGTAGGGAGCTGCAGAAGCTGGAAAATCAATCAAAGGTGTGTAGGCCAGACTAGGCCTCAGTGCCTAAAGCAAACAAACTACCTCAGTCCTGCGATAAGCATACCAACTGGTTAATGTTGGCTACTAGTTGCTAGGCAACCTTGTGTCATGTGTTACTAACTTTGCAAAAGTATAAATAAACGTAGGTTTTATTGAGCTGGCACGTGTGAATTGTGCCCATCAGGCAGACTGGCGACCACCTAGCCCAGCTTTTGTCTTTTTGTCTTTCTCATTCTTGTCCTGGTTTCTCCCTGAGTAGAACTGAGCTGACTAAGATCAATGGATCCCTACAGTTAAGTATGTCTGGAGTTGTTTCTGGATCTTCTAATCTGTCCCATTCATCCTTAGATCAAGAGTTTTTGTTTGTTTGTTGTGTGTGTTCCAGTATCATTCTCTCTCTCTCTCTCTGTGTGTGTGTGTGTGTGTGTGTGTGTGTGTGTGTATTTTCTGTTCCTCGGATTGAACTCAGGACCTTGTGTTTGCCAGGCAGGCACGTATGCTGCTGAGCTATCTCCCCAGCCCTGATTTGTTTGTTTGTTTGCTTGGTTGGTTTTGTTTTTTGTTTTTTGTTTCTTAACCACAGTAGCTTTGTAGTATAATTTTAAGTCAAGGAATGCAATGTCCCTTGCCTAGTCTTTGTTGTCCAGAATTGTCATTGCTATTCTATGTCTCTTCCGGTTCCAAATGAATTTTTAAATTGTCTTCTCTAATCCTGTGAGACATGCTGTTGGAATTTTGATCAGAATTGCATTATATCTATATATCAATATTGAAAGTATGACCATTTTCACTGTATTAGTTCTTTCTACTTTGAACAGGGCTATCTTTCTATTTTTTAAATTTTATTAATCTTTATTTATTTGGTACAGGGTCTCACTACTAGGATTACAGGCAAACACCACCATACCCAGTTTTAGTGGCCAGCTGGCACAGCATGAAGTATAGAGGATTTCTTTTTTTCTTTTCTTTTCTTTTTTTTTTCAGTACTGGGGATCAAACTTAGGACCTTGCATTTGCCAGGGAGGCACTTAGACCATGGAGCTATCTCCCCAACCCTAATGATATCCTCTTCAACCTCCTTCTTCGGAGTAATGTAGTTTTCAATGTAGAGATTATTTATTTCCTTCATTAGATTGATTCCTAAGTAATTTATTTTTTGGATGCTATTGTGAAAGGTGTTGTTTTCATGATTTCTCTGTCAGTGACTTTGTTATTTGTGTACAGGAAGGCTATTGATTTTTGAGTGTTGACTCTGTATTGAGCTACACTATTGAATTGACTCATTAAATCTAGTAGGTTTTTAGTGGGATTTGGGGGGATCTTCTATGTAGAATATCATGTCATATGAAAATAATGATAATTTAACTTCTTCCTTTCCTATCCTTATTTCTTTTATATCTTTCTCTTGTCTAATTGCTCTAGCTAAAGCTTCCAGAACTATGTTGAATAACAGTGAAGACAGTAGACATCCTTGTCATATTTTTGACTTTAGAGTGAAAGCTTTCAGGTCTTTTTGTTTTGTTTCATTTTTGGTTTTTTTGAGGTCCAGGGTTCAAACTCATGACCTTGCACTTGCCAGGCAGGCACTTGTGCCACAGAGCTATATCCCCAACCCCTTTCAGTTTTGTACATTTAGTAAGATATTGGCTGTTGGTTTGTCATTGATGATTTATCAGATTGATATAAAAAACAGCTATTCGCCGGGCGTGGTGGCTCACGCCTGTAATTCCAGCACTCGGGAGGCTGAGGCAGGGGGATCGGTGTGAGTTCGAGACCAGCCTGGGCTACAAAAGTGAGCTCAAGGCCAGCCACAACTGCATAGCGAGACCCTGTCTCAAAAAGACAAAAACAAAAAACAAAACAAAACAAAACAAAACAAAAAAACCAGCTATTCCAATTTTATGTTTTTTTTTTTTTTTTTTCTAAATCATGAATCGGCGCTGGACTTTGTTAAATTTTTTTTTTTTCTTCTATTGAGATGATCATATGGTTTTTGTCCTTACCCCTGTTAATATGTGGTATTACATTGATTGTTTCGTGTATGTTGAACTGTCACGGTGCATAATCTTCTTGATCAGCGGTTCTCTACCTGTGGGTCACAACCCCGGCAGGGGTCCAACGACCAAAACACAGGCGTTGCCTAAAGCCATTGGAAAATCATAACTGTAGCAAAATTACAGTTTTCAAGTAGCCACCAAAATTATTTTTTGGTTTGAGGTCACTGCAACATGAGGAACTGTATTGCGGGGTCATGGCATTAGAAAGGTTGAGAACCACTGTTCTTGATGATTTACTGCATTCTGTTTGCCAGTATCTCACTGAGGATTTTTTGCATCTGTGTTCATTAAGGAGGTTGGCCTATAATTCTCTTTATTGGTTGGGTCTTTTTCTGGTTTTGGTGTCAGAGTAATGTTTCCTTCCAGGAATGAACTTGGGAGTATTGCTTCCCTTTCAGTTTCATTAAAGAGTTTGAGAAGTAGTGGTGTTAGGTCTTCTCTAAATTTCTTGTAGAATTCAGCAGTGGACCCGTCAGGGTCTGGGCTTTTCTTTGTTGGCAGGTTTTTAATTACATCTTTAATTTCAGTGGTTGTTACTGGCTTATTTAGGATTTTTGTATCTTCTTGATTCAATTTTTGTAATTCATATGTAACTAGGAATCTGTCCATTGTTTCTGCATTTTTCATCTTATTAGAATACAAATTTTCAAAGTGAGTATAGATGATCTTCTGGATTTGCGCAAAGTCTGTTGTGATTTCATCTTTCTCATTTTTTTTTTTTTTT
>PVJA010019650.1:0-38104 GCA_004027025.1 Myocastor coypus | reverse complement strand
GCAGGGCTGGCACAGCATGTGGTGCCGGGGATTGAACCGCGGTCCCTGAAGCTGCCCAAGCTTTCCCAAGCAGGGGCTTTAGACCACTGAGCCATCCCGCCTGGCCCCAATAGACACAGTTTTTAAAGGCAAAAACCACAAGAATGGGGAGGGAGCAAGCAAGTTACAGAAGCGAATCCCATTGGTTAGTTTAGGTTGACCTTTAAAATAATTGGTGGGCTTGGGAATATATGAGTTTCCAAGGTAACTAAGAGGAATAGAACAAAAGGGGCAATTACTTGGCTAACTCTGTGGTTTTAGTTGCATTCCAAGAACAGGTGGGTTTTAGCTATGTTAACTAACCTCTTCCATAAGAATGTTCTTAGGCCCAGAGATGAGATCTTTGCTCAAGCCAAGAACAGGTGGGCTTTAACTATGTTAACTAACCTCTTCCATAAGAATGTTCTTACAAGAGTGTTCTTAGGCTGGAGATGAAATGTTTGCTCAAGCCAGGCCTTTGTTTTAGGTACTGTCTAAGCTCTATAGCCCCAAATCAGTAGGTAGGGCCCCCTTACTGAAAGATGTTTTATTTTTAATCCACATATGTGATCTTAAAATTATTTAGGCCTTACATTCCCCCCTTTTATGTTGAAAATCTCTAACCTTAGAGATCTGAGTTGTTAGTAGTTAGGGCCTCATATTGTTGGCGAATAATCATAAGTGTAACATTACCTATCTGATCACGAACAAAACTTATAATTCTATTAATTATACAGGGTCCTATAGTTATTGCGAGGAGCAAGAGTATCAGTGGTCCTGCCAAGGCAGTCAACAAGGTAGTTAACCATGGGGAACGATTAAACCAAGATTCAAAAATATGTTGTTGAGCTTGGCATTCTTTTTGCCTCTAAGGGCTGCACATAGGCCTCCTTCTTTAAGGAACAGTAAGTCAAGTCCCCTTCTATTTTGTAAAACTATTTCTGAAAGGGAACTTAGGGAATTTTGGAGAGCCGTGACAGAGGTTTTTATGGCCTTTAGATACTGGTCTACTGTAGCCCATGGTTGGCTGGTTTGTTGGTTACTATGGATAATGGCTGTAGCTCCTGTTCTTATACTGGCTGTGGCAGCTATTTTTTTATAATAACAGCCAGGGTAACTGAGACCGGTTTTTGTTTGTTTGTTTTGTTTTGTTTTGTTTGTTATATCTGGTTTGGCTCATGAACCTATTTTCCAGTTCTATGTCAGAATGATAGAGGATCCAGGGGTACACAGACACTATTATACAAAAATTGGCAGAACTGTTAAAAACTTGGGTAGACACGCAAAGGGTAATCCCAGTGTCGTATGTCCATTTGAACCCTGTGGGAGGTTGAAGGAACTTATCCTTATCCCTATCTTGGATCTGATAGACAGATGTACATAGAGGTCTAACATGAGGAGGGGGGGTTCCCTATACAAGTCCCTTACCCCGATATCTCAGAAAGGGTGAGTTTATGGCTCTTATCCCATTTACAAGTAGAGCCAGAGGAGAGGGTGTAGTTACAGACCATTTGGTTGCTATGGTTTTACATCCCCAATAAGCACAATAGTATCGACCAGGGCTGTTATAATAAGATTTGCCAGGGTTTGAAGCAGGATACATGTAAATATGATGTCCTCTGTTTACAGTCCATTCATGGTCGGATGGTTGAGGTGCAGGCTTGAGATGGGATGCGTGGACCCAGGAAGTGATGCCGTCAACCTTGACTGCCTTGGGAGTGGTTAACAGTACCTGGCAGGGTCCTTTCCAGTGAGGTTGTAGGGTCTCAGCCTGATGTCGGCGGACAAACACGTAGTCTCCTACGTGGAATTGGTGGGAAGTGGGTCCGTCGCTGGGCTGGTAGGCCAAGGAAAGTTGACGCCACAAGATCTGCTGGATCCCAAGAGGCGCTTTTTCTTTTGGCCGTTGGGGCCTCCCAGCACGGGAGACGATCCCGGACGAGCCCCCAAATGTAAGGGTCGAGTCACCGCGGAAGGAGACCCCAAGAGTCCGTCTCTCATGCAAAGTGCAAAGGGCAAGCTTTATTTTCTACGTATACGCAGGGCGGTCTGAACACGCAGAAACAGAGAGCCACCCCCACAGTTTAAAGGAGGAGAGGTTTGCTTTGGCTTATGGTGTGCAGCGGCTTCAGGCCATAATCAGCTGGCTCCCAGGCAGCTTCAGAGGGCAGAGGTGCATCACAGGGGAATAGAAACTCATGGCAAGATAGGCAGAAGGTAGAGAGAGAGGTCAGTGGAGGTTGGGGGGAAATAGATTTTCCAGGGCATGCCCCAGGGACTCACCAACTGTTGCCATTGCAGTCAGCTGCATGCTCATTAGCAGAGGGACCCAGTAATAGTTATCATGCCCCCATGACCCAACACTGCCCCTAAGCCCTACAATGATCAAATGGGCAGGGGACAACTAGTTATAAATTGCAAGGGAGAACAGAGGATGGAATCAGATTTGAGGCAGCTGTGAGATGTTGATTTTTGAACTACAACTGAGACTCAAGAGGAGACATGTCAGGAGGCTTTGTGTGTTTTTTTACCGGGCTGAGATGATCATTTACGTGTACCAGTGACTTCAGTAACCTATGGCCTGAGACTTGGGTCCTTCTTCAAAGCTTTCCCTTTCAACATATGCTAAGAGTCAGAGTTCTTTTCCAAAAACTAAGACTTCTGTTATATCATTTCCTGCCTCAGATGTTGGTGAACAATAAATAAAGTTATATTTTCTCCTATCAGTTAATCCAAGCTACCTTCTCTGTGTTCTTTTTTTCCTTTCATTTCTTTTTTCTCTTATTTTGCTCATCTCCTTGTTTCCTTGTGTTCCCAAAGCTCATTTTCTATTTCCAGAGTCTCATCTCCTTTTCCTCTAATGGTCCTAATTCTCTGTCCTGCTTGCAGCATTTCTGACACTCTGGTTGGAATGTTCAGTTTTGACAGAGCTAAAGCTTTATCTTCCTCTATAAACCAACTGAATTTCTTCCTCTTCCTTGATGCCTTCTTGGGTAGATCAAATTCCCAGTGCTTTCCCTTCTTTGAATTGACTTGATGCATATTCTACTCTTGGAGAGTTACTTTGATGAAACTAATGAATCCCCTTTGGGGATAGAAGCATTTCGAATCATCCGCATGTCAGTCCTTCCAAAGTAGTTATTTGTGTTTCTAAAAATATGAATGTGGGCCAGCCAGGTGGCGCAGTGGGCTAAAACGCCGAGCAGGATCAGGAACCAGGGTTTGGTCCCCGATGTACTGTGCTGGACCTGCCCCTGGGACACCCTGAGATGGTGACTGAGACGGGGAGTGGTGGCGCACGCCTGAAATTCCTGTGCTTGGGAGGCTGATAACAGAAGAATCACTATGAGTGATTCACAGTGACTCATAGTGAGACCTCCGATTTTCACAGTGAGACCCTGTAGACCCTGTCCTAAATAGAAGAAAGAAAGAAGGAAAGAAAAAGAAAGAAAGAAAGAAAGAAAGAAAGAAAGAAAGAAAGAAAGAAAGAAAGAAAGAGAGAGAAAGAAAATATAAAAATGTGATTGCTCTAAAACTTAAATTAAGATTTTAATTTTAACTACAACAAAGACTCACAGGTGATAAACAGTAGCACCAAGACAGATGTCCTACAAAACTTACACGATGATATGTCATAACAAAAGGAAATGCTTCTTATTGGGCTTACTAAAGATGAGAGCTTCACTATAAATGGTTTCTCATAGATTCAATATAATATAATGGATCTGGGCTAGAAAACCCAAAATTCTGGGTTTCCCAAAAATAGACTAGTCAAGGGGTCTTCCTGAGAACCTGTCTGCTTGCCTGGAAGATGAGAACTCCAGTGATTTCAAGAAAATCAGTAAAATGATTGCAAGGTAACACATCATAAGTAGTGAAGCAGATATTATGTAGGTATTGTGGTTATTAAAGGACCCTTAAGTGAAATTTCAGTGAAAATAAAAATCAACTAAAACTCAGGAGGACAAAAAATTGCCAACCTGAGGACTTATCACAAAGTAATTGAGTTATTTATCAAAAATATATAGCTGAAAAAAAAAATATATATATATATAGCTGAGGCCAGCAGATAGCTCAGCAGTCCAGAGCACCTGTTTAGGCAACCACAAGGACTACAGTTCGATCCCTGACACCACATGCTATGCCAGCCCCACCCCCAGGGCAGGCTGGACCAGCCAGAAAGAAAGAGAGAGAGAGAGAGAGAGAGAGAGAGAGAGAGAGAGAGAGAGAGAAAGAAAGAAAGAAAGAAAGAAAGAAAGTTGAATAAAAAGAGAATAAATTTAATTTTAAAAATAAAAATGTATATAGCTGGTATAGCCAAACTCAGAAGATGATGTTCATCTTCTACATCTCATGTTCTATAGTCTCAAGAAAATGTCTTTCTTAATCATTTGGAGAATATGATCATTTTATTGTGAGAAAATATGATATTTTAAATAAATGCCATCTAATGTCATTAAAACTCAAAAAAAGAAAGAAGACACTTTTTGTAGGCCAAATAATGTGTATTTGTATACACACATATATACAACATAATTCAAATTCTTTGTTTTATATATATATATATATATATATATATATATATATATATATAATTTACTTGATTCTTTATCCTGTTACTTGTCAATTTTTTCAGCAACTCCTAATAAACTGATTTGAACTAATATTTGTCCTTCGATGTGTTCCACCCTGGATTCATTTTAGTGCCAGAATTTTTAAACTTTTATTTTATTTTTATATTAACTTTATTGAAAATCAGCATTTATATAGCATATTAAAAATGTATACAAATATTGAAATGTGATAGATACAAGATGCAAAGTGAATTTTAAAGGAATATTTCTGAAATAAATACATAGCATGAGATTAATAATAGATTGCACATTGTAAGTAAATTATTTACAAACTTAAATGAATATAATAAAAATTGTGTAAAACAAAAATGAAGATAGGGCTGGGGAGATAGCTCACTAGAATAAGTGCTTCCCTGGCAAGTGCATGGGTCTGAGCTCAATCCCTGTTTCTGAAAAAAAATAAAAGAAAATAAAAAATAAAGAAGGAAGAAGAAAGAATTTACACATCAGTTATATACAGTTCACTTTGTGCCAAGATCAAGAAACTTGTATTCATATCATTAGGATTCTTAAAATAGAAAGGGGTAGGCAACAAATATTTAAAGATATAAACTTTCTAAATTTAGTGGACATGATAGCACCACATTTCCAAGAAAACTGAATGTTTTGCATGAGAAATATGAATAAAATCATACCAAAATATACAAAAATAAAATTGTCTAAAACTAATAGTAAAGAAAAAATCATTAAAGCATATACATTAAAAAATATTAGCCATGGAGGAGAAAGATTGAATAGGATCTTATTCCACATTTAAAAAAAGAGCAAGTGTGTAAGAAATTAGATTAATTAAATCAAAGAACTGAAAGAAAATTTTGTCATCATTGAATTTTATACTTAGCAAACATAGTTTTGAAAACTAAAAGTAAAATACTTTCCAGTTATACAAACTTGAAATAGTTTAAGACTTCCAGAAGTAGCATAAAAAAAAATGAAGACCATAATCCAGAAGGCAAGAGAAGTTGCTGTATGGCCCAGCATAAAGAATAAAAAACTCTCCAAATGGTAGTTATGAAGGACTATGTAAACTATAATTATATTAGATGAACACATTTAAAAGGTCATTGAAGATTTCCACAAAACAAAATCAATCTTATGTCAGGTTGTATATATATTTTTTCCTATGTGTGTGTGTGTTTGCGTGTATATGTGTGTGTAAAAAACAAAGTAGTAATATGAAGTCAATGGAAGATGCAAATATACTTTTAAAGTTTTCAATACTATGAGAAAATATCATACCATGTCTTATAAGTAGGTTGCAAGTCAAAGATGCATTATAAATCATGAAACAAAAATTAAAATTTAAAAATATTCAGAAAATTTATTAAATATTAATGTAGTAACATAGAAATAAGAATGAAGACCAGTTGGTGTCCCTAGAAGTGGTGAGTTATACACAGAACCCAGGGAGGCCTGCCTATATTCCAAATCCACCACTTAATAGAGGAGTTGGGGGGGGTGCTACTATACCCATATATTCCCCGGAGGTACAGGTGCCCAGCTGTGGAAGAAGAGTCCTTCAAGCCCTGGAGGGGCTAAAAATGGTGGAAAAGGACCGAGATGGGGGCCGCAAGCTGACACCTTAGGGATAGAGAGATCTGGACAGAATTGCCGGACAGGCAGAAGATGCCAACAAGAACCATTAGAACAAAGGATGCTGGGTTAATAAATAGCCTCATTCATAAAACAAACAAAAAGTTTTAGTAATTGCTGGGCATGGTGGCGCATGCCTGTAATCCCAGCACTTCAGAGGCTGAGGCAGGAGGATCAGTGCGAGTTCAAGTCCAGCCTGGGCTACAAAAGTGAGCTCAAGGCCAGCCTGAACTTCATAGTGAGACCCTGTCTCAAAAAGACAAAAAAAAAAAAAAAAAATCTAGTAACATAGAGATAAGAATGAAGACCAGGAGTATCGTAAAGCTGAGGCCTGAAGCTTCAGATGGCAGCTCCTCCTGCAAGTGCCCTGTCCTTGAACAGAGCCCATGTAGGGCTGCCCTCTATTGCCTGAGATTCCTGGAAAGCTGGGACTCAAGGTTGCAGATGGCAGCTCTTCCCATGGACGCTCTGTTCTTTGTTTATCTGCTACGTGACACCAGTGGCTGTCTCCTCCCCTGCTTAAAGTATTATTTGTTAGCATTTGCATGAGTACATGTCTGGAAGTATATGTGTGAGCTATGTGTCTGGAATATGCTGTATCTATGAAAGTAGTGATGCATACTCCTTAGCCATATTTTTAGTGCTAAATACAAAGAAGAGCCTTTTGAGGCTCTGAGCTCACTGAGGAAGAGAAATCTCGGTGAGTCCTCTGAAGCTACATTCATCAGGTCTTCTCGTCGTATTTTTTTTTGGCACTGAACCAAATCGTACAACATATTAATTAATGCAAAATTAAATTAAATATTTCAAAACAATATTCCAAAATTAAAATTAAGTTGTGAGTCCATCTAAGAGACCAGTGTGCTACGTACCACAAGTATGAATCTGTAATCAATTCAGAGTACTCACATAGTATTTGAGTAGGTTAATATATGCAAAAATATAAACTAAGTAAAAGTTTACATGATAGTAAAGAATTACTAAGAACAAAACATAACATAAAGACTGGAATGGCAAATATATGACCAGCCGTTCTAAGAGCTTGGGGATAGGATATTGCACAAAGCTCTAGTATGTCATGGACATAGACAGTGTCCATGACACTTTCTGATAGCTAAGTGTCATTTGTGGGACTGAGCCACAGATAGTTCCTTGATATCCACCCTGTAAAATCATGACCCATAGTGTGTAGGAGAAGTTTATTTGTAGAATATGCCAATGGAAATATTTTGGTGCTGTATACAATAGAGTATTGAAAGACTCCTGTTGCATACTTCTTTTTCTAGTGTATTTAATTGTTTGCCTTTTTGATGGATTTTTTCCTTTCTCATTCATAGAGTTGTCAGTTTGATCCCTCTCTAGAATAACTTTTAGTAGTCTGTGTAGGGTTGGGTTTGTCATCATGAATTTCTTTAGTTGTTCTTTGTCATGGAAACATTTTACTTCTTCATTATACTTGAAAGAGAGTTTTGCAGTGTGTATCAGTCTCTGTTGGAATTTGCTCTCTTGCAAGACTTGAAGTACATTACTCCATGCTCCTTTTGACTTGATGGTTTGTAGGAAGTCTGTCATCATTTTAATGGGTTTTCCTTTAAATGTGATCTGTTTATTTTCTTTAGCAGCTTTTAGTATGCTCTTCCTGTGCTGAACTTCTGGGATCTTGATTATTATATGTCTGGATGCGGTTTCAATTGGGCAAATGTTATTTGAAATTCTTTAAGCTTCAGTTACCTCAATGCCAGATTGTTTCCTCATCTTTGAGAGATTTTCTGCAGTTACTTCTGTCCACTTCTTCCTGCTACCACCCTTGGAGTTGAATCTGCTATGTCACTCTGGCAAATATTACGCTCCTGGATCAGCTGAGTGGGTTTTATCTCCAGCCTTTCTGCAGGGAGTTCTGTCACAGGGCTCCACATTGGACCTGTCTGATGGATCAAGTTCCACTCAGATGCTAGGCCTTGGTGCTGGGTCAAATGAGTTTCTGATGGGTCCTGGGTGGTCTCACACACACACACACTGGGCCTAGGTGCTGGCTCAAATGGGGAGCCAGTTGGTCCCAGGTGGTCCTACTCTCACCTAAACTTTTATTTTAAAAAGAAAAGAGCAAAAACAAAGACCAGTGAGATAGCTCAAGCAAGCACAGGGACTGGGATTTGATCCCAGCATCGCATGCCATGCTGGCCCTGCCTCCAACATGTTGAAGTTGTGACAGAATCCAGGTGTGGTGATGTACACCTTTAGTCCCAGCTTTTGGGAGGCTGGATCACTATCAGTCTGAGCTGATCCAGTAGTTAGACCCTATATCAAATACATCAAAATAAATAAATAAATAAATAAATACAAAAACAACACAACAACAATATGAATGTTACAAAATTTCCAAACAAGATGATAGGAAATTAACAGTGTTGTATTACATATTGTTGTCTTCAAAGAAGTTGCTCAGATTTTAATGCCAAAGTTCAATGTCCACGAATTTAAATGACAAGAGTGGAAGAAGGGAGGGCAGAGAAGAACAAAGGGAATCACGGAGGGACAAAAGGAGAAAGAAAGTGTGTACTCTATGAATAATTGATCTTCCCTTGGAGAATCTTCTCAGGTAGGGACAATTTTTAAATTGTAGGATCACAATGGTATTTCTAATCTCTCAAATACAGATTTTTACCCCTAAGTCATTTCCTTTCTGAGACTAAGAAAGGTTCAATCATAACCATTCTGACACTTTACTGGAAATCAGTGAATTGGATCTTATTGAGCAAAAGTTAATCTTTTATTTATTTATTTATTTATTCTTTATTTATTTGGCCCAGGGCCTCACTATATAGCTTGGTGGTCCTTCTGTCTCAGGCTCCCCAGCACTGGAATTACAGGCATGTACCACCATGTCTGGTTTCCATACCTCAGTGGTAGAGTATTAACCTTGCATATCTGAGGTCCCAGTTAAGACAGAGAGATAGACAGACAGACAGACAGACAGACAGACAGATGCTGAATAGACAACTCAGGGAAATCATTGCAGTAACCAGTAAAATTTCAAAATCTGTGTCTTTTATTTTTTTTTTTCTTTTTGAGACAGGGTCTTGCTATGCAGTTCAGGCTGGCCTTGAGCTCACTTTTGTAGCCCAGGCTGGTCTCGAACTTGCACCGATCCTCCTGCCTCAGCCTCCCATGTGCTGGGATTACAGGCGTGAGCCACCACGCCCAGCTCAAAATCTGTGTCTTTATGACAACTGTTCTCTCAGGTTTTTTTTTTTTTTTTTCTGGCTGGCTCAGGCTGGGTCTGGGGATTGAACTGCCTTCTCCTATTCCTGATTGGGATTTTCCAAGTAGGTGCTTAAACCCCTGAGCTAACCCGAGAACCTCAAAAATATATCTCTTTGACTGTAAAGATTTTCCAATAAAATTTAACAGACAGCCCCGAATCATGTGGTCTAGCAAAAGGAAATCATTAGTGGAACCCAAAAGTATCAATTTGGAAAACCCCTTCTGCTACTTACTAGATATGTGACTTTGAGTATCTCATTTAGTATCTATGAGTTTTAGTTCCCCATAATAAAATGCAGATAAAAATTTCTAGTCTAAAGCATCTTTGGGGAAGATTAGAAATGATATAAAATATTTCACATAATACATAGTTCTTGGGAGGAAACAGTAGCTATGCAAAATGCAACACATTTTCTCAAATGAATATTATGGGTAGTAAGTAATAAATCATTTGGTAACTTAGAGGAGAGACATAATTAACTATCAGTGGTACTTGAAAATATAGTAAGGGCATAATAAATATTGATCACTTGAACAGTAGGTATCAAATGCATTCTCAACACACACAAAATGATTAGTAAATGTTATTTAACGATAATGTAGCTATTGGTCAGGAATTCGTGTTTGATTCATTTCTACTGGTTGAGGCAATGAAGTAATAATGTACTGAGACACTGAATGTAGCCTGCTATACTATTAAAAACCACTTCTAGGATCTTATAAAAAGGCTACCAGCAGCAAAATCCCTATAGATTTAATCAAGCCATTTGAAAATAGCATAAATTCTGTGATGAACCGGTGGTAAGGCTTGAGAAAAACCAAGAAGAAAGCACACATGATCTGGACAGTGACTCGATAGAGAAATGGAAGAAGCACAGATCAACCTGTTCTGTGGTGAATTTAATACACGGTCCTGGGGTTAAAAGTAGCTTTACTCTTAGAGAATGCATTTACTGACCTTGACAGAGAATTTGTATTTCGTATTCATCTGCTTAGTGTATATATTCACTTTATTGATGACATTTTAAATAGTGATGACTCTGACTCTGACCTCAATGAATTAAAAAAACTAACTCCGGGACTGAGGAGATAGCTCAGCAGCATAAGTGCCTGCTTGGCAAGTGCAAGATCCTGAGTTCAATCCCTGGTACAAAAACCACCTCCACGGACTCTTAGTGAATGTTCCCTTCTCACTGCAACGCTCCACTTGCTACCTCCTAAAATCTTGAGAGCGTGATTCCCTCCCATGGCATTCAGAAAGACTAACACTAGCCCTAGCTATTTATTTGTCTTTCACTCACTATGGCATATTGGTTTTCACTGGCACATTGCCTGCACTCCTTGTCATTCTCTCCTATCATATCACAAACTATAAGACAGCTGCGATTAAGCCCCTGTCTTTACATGGAAGCCTAAACCTCTCAGGGTTCTTTTTGTTACTCTGAGCCAGGCTGAATTACAGAAATAGAATAAAACTGATCTTATTGCACACATTGGCTGCACTCCATTGGTTTTATGCAGAGTTCTTTAAATCCAGCCATAGGATGTCAGTGAGCTAAGCATCCAACCACACTTGTAGGGGCCAAAGCCGAGGCTTCCTGGAAGTATCTGGTATCTCTATCTGGTGAGCCCACAGTTTCTGACAAATAGAGCTACTTTAAATTCTTCTGCTGTACCATTTTGTGTGAGGACTGACATTCCTGGAGGAATATTACACCTTTCAGAGACATTTAAAGGCTGGCTGTGCTTACCTTGTTCATAGGACTAATGATATCAAGTGTCTTTCTGAGATTGATTTATATTTATGGAATCCTTGGTGTTATATTTTAAAGTCTTAAACTAATCTTTTTGGGTCCTTTGCCCTCCCCATAACCTACAACACTTTTAACCTGTCATGCCACACTGAGACAGAAATAGTCTATAATCACATTATGATCTGGGAATGTGTACTTGATAATGTTTTTCAAAGATGCAGCTAACTATAATAATTGGTTGACAATTTATAATTTCCTCCTTTTCCTTCCTTTATCCTCCTTCCTCAACTCTTGGAGTGACCAATAATCAATATTATTTGCCTGAAAAATGATTTCAAGTTTTTCCTTTCCTAAGAAAATGCTATGTGTGTAGCCCCACTCTAATACATTACCTAATGTTTATTGGGAAATAAAGGAAGAGAGAAAAAGAAAGGTAGAAGCATCATTATCCTGAAGCTTCTCTGGCAGTAGCCATGACAAACAACCTAGAAAGAAAGCAGCAGTTGATTGGCACTGCTACTAGCTTTTGTTCCTATCTTTTGCTGATGGCTAACGTATCCTACCTAAAGAAAGTGACTTGTCCTAGTTGTGTCATTCTTTAAGGAAGTTGCATCTCATAATAGTGTGTTGGGCGCTAGGGCTAAACTATAAAGGAAAATCATAGAAACACTAAGTTGGAAAATTTCAACCTTTCCAAGAAGGCAAAGAAACTAAAAACAAACAAGCAACAACAACCAAAAAAAAAAAAAAAACAAAAACTAATTCGTCTTAATTGGCTTACAACCTTCCCAGTTCTAGCATCATTGAGCTCTGAATAAACCAAGATGAACATTAATCATGCTGTGGACTATGACCATTGTTTAATAGGTCTGCCTAGCACCTCACCTCAATGCAAGTTTCAGAGTATGAATGCATCTGTTCTAGGAACCATAGGAACATATCCTATCCTAGGCCCCTCTTTTTATAACATTTATTAACTTTATGTTTTTCACTAGCTTTCTCCTGCTTCAAGGACTCTGTGTGGTCCAGGGATACAGCTCAGTGGCATAAGTGCCTGCCTGGCAAGTGGCAAGTACAAGGTCCTGAGTTTGATCCCCTGCACAGCCAGAAGAAGAAGGAGGAGAAGGAAGAGGAGGAGGAAAAGGAGAAGGAGGAGGAAAAGGAGGAGGAGGAGGAGGAGAAGGAGGAGGAGAAGGAAGAGGAGGAAAAGGAGGAGGAGAAGGAGGAGGAGGAGAAGGAGGAGGAGGAGAAGGAGGAGGAGGAGAAGGAGGAGGAGGAGAAGGAAGAGGAGAAGGATAAGGAGAAGAAGAAAGAGGAGGAGAAGAAGGTTGAGGAGAGGGGGAGGAGGAGAAGCAGAAGAAGCAGAAGCAGAAGAAGAAGAAGAAGAAGAAGAAGAAGAAGAAGAAGAAGAAGAAGAAGAAGAAGAAGAAGAAGAAGAAGAAGAAGAAGAAGAAGAAGAAGAAGAAGGAGAAGAAGGAGAAGAAGGAGAAGAAGGAGAAGAAGGAGAAGAAGGAGAAGAAGGAGAAGAAGAAGAAGAAGGAGAAAAAGGAGAAGAAGATCTTCTGTGGCTACAGTATAGCATAGAGAGGATAACTGGACCTAACAGTGAAAAACAAGTCATTTTGAAAATGACTTCTGATAATGAGATTTCATAACTGCATCAGGGGTACAATAGAAACACATTTATAATTTCATTGATGATGGTGCTGCTAAGTGATTTCTGTGAGCAATCACTGTATTCTAGGTACTGTGCTGTAAGCTTTCCTTGGATTTCCTTTGTCTAGAATAATTAATCTCTTACTATGAAAAATGCTTTTTCTAAAACAACAATAAAAATAAGTTGTTGAGAAGAGTGACAATGTCATATTTTAAAAATCACTTTAACGTTTGACATGAATGATTTTGTTTCTTATATCTGTGTTTGCATTAAAAATGATAAGTTGCTTTGGTTCAGAGTTGTGTACTCATCTTGCATAAATATGTTGAATAGTAGAAATATGATGATAGAAAAAAAACATGGAATCTCTTTGTTCACAATATAACCTGTCTCCTGAGGAGTGTTGTCCATCGCAAATACCTCCTCGTCTGATCTTGAAATAGCAAATACAGAGGAAAAGTAAAAGCTGTGGTGATAGAGCCTGGCTTGGGAAATGGTCGAGGATGAAGACTTGGGAACTGGTAATTTTCACTTGTAACCACAATACAAACTCCAGAACAAAGGAGAGCTACATATTGATGTCTTCATGTAAATCATCCAGGTTCTTAAAAACAAAATTCATTATTAGTAAATGCACACTGAAGTAATCAGCTAACAGATGGAAATTTGGGATTCAGAACAGATTCTTGTCTTTCCATCAGCTGGCAGTTAGACACTGTGAAAGCATATTCTTAAACCCTGATGTGTCAAAGATTTGCAGCTTTTAAGGCAAAACTGTCAGGCTGCAAGATTTATCTATTTTTTATTACTGCTTTTGATTTTTATGTACCTGAAAGAGGTTTAGAAATTTTCCTGAATAAGTTATTGAGTCATGGAAAAACAATGAAATCCCATATTCTTACACTTTTAAAATTACATTAGAGTCTTTCAAACGGACTCAAGTTGATTAATACATTCTATTTGGGGAACCAAGTGTTCTGCATTCATACTAGTGATAATGACCAAAATATGTATTTATTATGTATAAATATGTACATATAGAATACAGTGAGATTCTAGAAAAGTAGAGTTAGCCTCCCTATATTCAAAGTCAGGTGCCACAGATAAGGCCCTCCAATGTTATCTGGCAAGTTCACTGCAGACCAGTAAGTTAAAATGACTCTGCTTCTTCCCCTTTCAAATATAGCCATTAATCTAGACATACAGATGGGCATGGCTCTATTGGGGTTCAGACAATCACAAGGAAGATCGCAGGCATCCTGAAGGACCAAGAGCAAAGCAAAATTAAGGAGGCCAGAGGAAGCCAGGTTCTAAGAAGCACAGTGGAGTCTGAGTCAAAAAGCCCCATGGATGACTCTTTTTCTTGTTCCTGCCCTTTCTGCCTTCTGTCCTCTTTCCACCTCCCCTACTCCTGCTCTTCATCGCGCTTCTCTTCCTCCCTTCCTTCTCTCCTCCTCCTCTCTTCCTCCTCTCTTTCTCCTCCTTCTCATCCACCTACGGGAAGGGCCTGGTGTACGAGGAGAGAATGAGCTGCATCAAGAATTTAGGAAAGAGGAGAAAACAACTGTTCAATCCAAACAGAACAGAACTTGAAAAGAGAGTCCGGGAGTGAACAACAGTGTCTGTTCTATGTTGCTGTCATGGGCTGCCTCTTCCATGGGTGACACTCCTAGGGGCAAGGAAACCCTGAAAAGGACCCAGCCCCTCTCTTCTCTCTCTTCCCCTCTTCACCTCGAACCAAGGTATTAACTTTGTCAGACATGAAAAGCTGATTTATGTTCTTCTTTAAATCCAGTCTTAAAGTGGTTGTAAGCATTAATGAGAAATGGTGTGTTGTAAGGGATTTAAAGCCTTTTAAATGAGAGAGTTCCCTTTTTCACGACATAGACCCCAGACTAATACCATCTTTGATGAGTGATTTAACTGTGTCGAAACAATTTTCTCATCTACACAACTGTCATGAAGGGTGGTGAAAGTAATATTATCTTGAAATCAAATCTAATATGAAAAAAATCTAATATGAGAAGATGTATACAGATACCAACCAATCATTATTCAAATCAATATTCTATCATCATTTACTGATTCCAGTTTATTTGAATATGGACAGGAAGTAAGTTACTATGAACAACACAAACTACACTTGATTCACAGTCTCAGAAAACTGAGCAAAATTCCCAGGGACATGTGGATCTTAATGATTTTTCTAAATATCCCTAAATCTCTTTTCCCCTCCCCTCCTTTTTTTTTTTTTTCTTGCTTTATAGGGGTGTGTATTTATAGGTGTGATAGAAATAATATTGAAATTCCTTTGAAAATAGACTCTTGTTATCTATTTATGTGAGAAAACCTTTTTGTTTTATTTTTAAAATGCCCAATTAAAGCCTCATTCATCATAATTCAGCCTTTGCCATTAGATTTAGAAATTCAGGGACAAAGCTCTGTTTTTGCAATCTAGAATTGACCTAAATTACGAATGACACTTGAATCGCAGGCTTTTTACAGACCATCAGTGATTTGTTATGCCCCAGATAATAGAGCTATCACTACAAGAGATATGCATATTTGGCAAAGTAAAATAAGCTCAAGTCTTTGGTTTTCACGTATAACAACTCTATTTAATAAATGTCATTTCCTAAGCATATACAAAGACACAACTGAGTCCTCCTAGCTCTTTTAGATTTGGATTTCTGTGGTTTACAATTGTGTGATTTTATGTAAAATATAACCACATCACCTACAATTTTCACAAGTTCTTTTTTTCTTTTTCTTTTTCTGTATTTAGGACAGGGTCTACACGGTCTCATTACATAAATCGGATTCAGGGATTCTCCTGTTTTCAGCCTCCCAAGCACTAGGATTACAGGCACGCAACACCACGCCCAGTCTCCAGTTCTTCCATATTCCTTAACTATATCTTAGAGGGAGCCTACCACCTCCCTCTTTTTCCTCCTCCCTCCCTTGTAGCCAACCCTCATTTCTCTTTCACTGCGTTTTAAATCTTAGGCTAAATATTTTCCTCAAGAAAAATTGGCAAGAACTTTTTAAATGATGAGAAAAAAGAGATGTGTCTTCAAAGTATTTTAGAATTCATAATTGCCCTAGAGTGGAAAGCCAGATTACACTTCTCCATTGGCCTCAAGCACAGCATTCATTTTGATTACTTTTTAGAAAGAAACTCAAGAATTATTGTTATGTGGCCAGGCAGAGAACTCATTCTGAGGAAGAAAAAGCAACACTCAACTTTAAATTCTAATTACTGATCTGAAATCTTACAATGTCATGAATCCATTTCCAGCATGCAATTATGATTAAGTAAAATTGATAGAAAAAAATGTACTGGTGTCCTATAAGAAATCGATGTTAGGACATAGTCAGGCTGTATGGGGAGGGGAATTCCATTTTGTGGCTACTCAGAAGATATTTCTATCTCAGTTACCAAGATAACTGCATTTCAGCATATGTAGCACCAATCTGTGTATGCAACAGTCATTATGCTTTACAACATCCCTTCCCATGCTGTTCCAATCCCATATCAAAGAGAAGCAGATGTTCCTAGATATAACACATCTGTACAGGGCAGGAACAATCTGGATGTTTTGCCCTATAAATCATCTTTTGCTATTATTGTTATAGCTTTAATATAATTTGAGCAAAAACTCTTGTTAAATTCCTTGAATAATTTTCTTTTAAAAAAAGAAAAATTTTAAAAATTTTCTTAAATTATAAAACCCTTAGTAACATTAAGACTAAGTCCCACGACTTTTTGTGAAAATATTATTCATATGCGTTAAAGAATTTAGTGTAGTGATACTATATCATATATATTAGCGTGGTATGGCATTGCATTCTTGTGCAAGGTAAGTCAATCTGATCAAGTGCAGGGATCAGAGACAGAAACCAGTTGATTATGTACACTGCCCACAGGACAATTTCATGGCTCTGAGAAAACCCAGAGTGGAAGGTCCAGATGTGCTGCTCCCTCAGTTCTTTGTACTTCTCAGCTACCTGAGTGTGAGCATCTCCTATGTTGCGTGTGATCTTCTCACTCAAACTTACAGTAAACATCATCCCTAGGATGAGGGCTCTAAGTGTCCCACATCCAAGCGGGCTGTCAATTCGTTGCTTAACCAGAGAAGCAGATCTTCTCTAAGAAGGAAAACCTCACTGTACCTAGTGAATGACAGCATCCGACTGTACATAAGGACACTTTCCAAGAGAATTATTTTATTTCATTTTTCCTTTAATTCCTGATTTTGAACTTATTCCCAAATGAGATGTGGCAATGCTATAAATCCATCAGTCTCTTAATTTGAGCCCTAATTCTGGTGCATGTAATCTGTAATTTTTCTAAAACTGGTTAGAAGATAATTATAGCACAAATAGGAACCTTTGGTAAATATTTCAGTTGCTATTTCAGAGCAAAATGAAGTAGGGCGAAGTCCACTGTAAATTTAGGATTCGCTAGAATCTGAGTCAGGACAATTTGGACCTCAGTGTAAAGAAAGCACAGGATAAAGGTGATGACTGCTCGGACACTTATTAAGCTCTGAATTAATAAAAACAATACTATGTGATTGGAAAAAGTACTCAAGCATCTTTGTATTTCTTTTCTTTCTTTTTTGCTAAAGCAAAAAAAATATTGTGCCTTCTTTGCTTTGCTGATCTAGCACCATCATTAGCCCAAATTGACCATTTTCTTCTTCAGTATTCTCTCTTGTAGGCTTCTTTATGTATATTACGAATTAGATAAAAATGTGATGGGGAAAGGAAGAAAGGGAAAAGAAAAAAATATATATTTGTACACAAGATAGTTAAGGTACTTATGCAGCTAGTTTCTCTTAGTTCATTGAAAAGAAAGGTTTGCGCTAAGATTGTTTGCATGAGGTATCATACCTGTCTTATACTCTGAATAACTACTCTGAACTCAACAATATGAGCAGATTAATTTTGTAGCTCTCCTACTAGCTTGTTTTGAAACTCTGTTTCATTGTTATTTTTTTCTCTTTAAACTAAAAAAGTCCCTTCACGATCTCATGCGATCAGGGAGGAGTTTCTGCAAGGTAATGATGGGAGGCGATGCTACATTCATTAGTGGATTAACCCACTGATGAGTTCATAGCTGAATCCAGTTAAGGGGTGGGGGCTGGGTAGAGCAGGTAGCACCTCCCTCCTTCTCTCTTTCCTTCCCCCCCTGCTTCCTTCTCTCCCTCCTCCACTCCCCTTCCCTCCCTCTCTCCTCTCTTTCTCCCTCCCTCTCTCTCCCCTACTTGCTAAAAATTGAGCTGGCTCTCTCACCTTCGAGTTTTACTTTGGAGTCATCTACCATGAACTGAACCCTCTGTAATCACTGGGCAAAATCAACCTTCTCTCCACTAAACTGTGTATGACAAGAACATCATCCCAGTGCTGATAATGAGAATAGCATCCTTCATCATTATAATTTTCTGTTACCTTCTTGTCCATTTGTGACAATAATCCCATGCTTATACACATATGGATTAAATTCCTGAAATGCACATTCTCATACCTTGAGTCTCACTGCAGGAGCAGCTCAACGCTATTAGCACAGTGCTGCTGGGGAGAGGGTGTGAGGCCCTCACAACCAACAGCTTACAAAACCTGTCTGGATTAATTTGCATAGTAGCCTGAAGCTGAGTGCACTTAACAACTGACATATCTCCTTCCAGAGTTTTCCATAATATGGATTAATGTTTCCCTAATTGTGTGAATGAAGTTTTGTCACTAACAAATAAGCCTTGATTATAAAATGCTCCCTGCTGTCCACTCACCTGGCCCCCATACATGTGAGTAGAGACATACCTTCATATCCCTCCTTCTTAATCTGTGAATACAACCTTTTCCTTAATGATCCAGTTTTAGATCTCAACATGTCCACTTCTATTCACCCAATTTCCCATTCAGAAATGTGAGTGTGACCTTTGGCTCTTTTGCCTCCTTGGCTTATCAAGCCATATACAAGACAATTGCAACACTGTTGCTCAGTCCATCTAGTTAATTTACCTTCTTTAGTTCATCCTGCATATTGTAGTCTTAGTGATCTGTTGAAATGTAAATCTGACTATAGCAATCTGCTTAAGATTTTATATGCATCCTCTCTGTCTGCAGAGAGCTTTGGATCTAAATCCTTTAATGACGTTCAGGGGCTCTTCCTTATCTTACCCATCCTTACCTCTTCAGCTTCAACTTTTGTTGCTTTCCAACCCACACAATCTTCTCACAAGCACCAGAGCACTTATGTGGGCCATGATTTCACTGTCTTTGGGACCTATCTGTGTGCTCTCCTCTGCTTTACTTATTCTTTCCCATTCTGCTAAAGTTTTACACATTTGTGTGAAAAAATGCTCTGCAGATTTTCATTATGTGAGTGGAATGCCTTCGTTGTCCTTCTGTGTCCTCAGAACCACATTCACTGAAGCAAATTTAATGGTCTATTTACACTATAATTGCCAATTTGTGTCAGCTGTTGTCTCAGTCACTTTTTCTTCATTGCTGGGACAAAATACCTGATGCTTAAAATTAAGGAAGGAAAAGTTTATTTAGTTCAAAGTGCATGAACGTTTCAGTCCACACCTGGCTGACTCCAGGACAGAGTGATGCATGGCAGAGGGCATCAGTTCATGGTGGCAGAAAACAGCAAAGAGCAAAGGGAGGAGCAGGGGCTGTGGCCACTAGCAAGCCTCGCTCCTTTCTATATATTGCATGCAGATTACCCTCCCCAGGGTGGGTGTCACACTCACAACCATAATCCCACCATTGCATCATGAAAATTAATCACAAACTCCAGAAGCCCACCGCCCCATCAGGGCATGAGGCTTTGGAGGGACAACTAGACACAAACCATAACACCTGTCCTGGATATAAAGCACTTGAAAGCAAGGAACCCAGTGCCTAGAACAGTGCTGCTGCATAACTAGTTGTGTAAAAGCCTAAATGAACAGTCATTGAAAGGTAACACCATGGAGCTGAGATAGATTGCATCTTCTGCTTATATAATCATTTAAGCCTCTTCTCAATACTCTCAATACTCTAAATAACTCAGACAGGGAAATTTTTAAACAGAATTTTTGACAATTTTGTATCTTTCCTTAAACTTCTTTAGCTCCCAAACTCATTTGGCTGATATTACACTTGAAATTTAGAGGAAAGTTTATATCAGGAAAAATGAGGGCATGTCCTTAATGTTCCAATTTCATTTTCTTATCAAAACACAGACCTTTTTACCTCCATTTATATATTCATTTTAAGGTTAAAGGAACAAAATTACAAAAGAGCTGGGTTGACAGTTCATGATGCAAATTACATGACTCTGTGATAAGTGACTAGGTGTTTTACACAGAGCATCCCAGCTGAGAGACCCTCCCTGATAAGCCTGGTGGCTCCCACAAAAGATTCCTGAGGAAGAGAGGAGTAGAAAGAAGGCAAGAAGAGAAATAAAACATGTTGCAGAGAACTCGGCATTTACCTCAGAGTAGGATAATCCCCTTGCCTTGCCTGTTCTCTCCTTACCTCACGCTATACACACAGACACACCACCCTGTTCTAAGGCATTGCTCCCTGCATATGGTCCTAGTTGTTTAGGCTTTTTTCTTTTGCTTTAACAAAATACCCAAGATCAGATAATTTATAAAGAAAAGAGATTTATTTTAGCTCATGGTGCTGTAGTTCAAAAGTTCAAGCTCTAGCAAAGGCTTCCTGGTATAGGAACTCACAGCAGAAAATGAAAGGATAAGAGTGTGAGCCCCTGTAGAAAAAGGAAAAAGTATCCCCACTCATGCAATAGTGCATCTGTCCTTTTGGGAAATGAACCAGTCTTCGCTCGAAGGCCCTGCCTCAGGCCCAGGGATGCCACCAGACCGCACCTCCCAAATCTGCCCCAAAAGGGCAACAATGAAGTCTCAGCATGACTGTCAAAGAGGTCGAACAATATCCAAAACGAAGTGGTCACATATTGTTGCATTTGCGTTTCTTGGCAAAACAAAGAAACAAACCTAGCGAACAATTCTAAAACAAATTAATAAACTGAAAGTCTTTACAGCTATTCTTTTTTTAAATTCCTTTCTCCTTCTGTCCAATGTGTAGAGGGATAATTCAAGAATTCAAGGCTGATCATGCTTGGGATAAAGCCCTTAATCAATGGTGTGCTTGTTGGTCCTGTGTTGCTTTATTTCTGTCTGATATTCTTTATCATAAGATACCTTCCCCACATCGTTCCCCTTTCAGGCCTCCATGGGATTCATCTATTCTTTCCTATAGCCCAGCTGTTTATTTGGCTGTGATCTCCTTTCCATAATTTATCTCTTGCTGGGCATGGTGGCTCATGCCTGGAATCCCAGCACTTGGGAGGCTGAGGCAGGAGAATCGGTGTGAATTCAAGAACAGCTTGGGCTACAAAAGTGAGCTCAAGGCCAGCTTGAACTGCAAGAGAGACCTTGTCTCAAAAAGACAAAATGTATCTCTTGACTATTTTTTTATTTTAATTTTGTTCCTTTTTAAACAAAAAATTCCAGTGCTAGCTTTTGTTGGCTGAATCTTATTGTTTGCTACTCTATGTAATGCAGTTTCTTTAAAGTCTCTTTAATTACACTTGTAATAAAAAGGTTCCATTCATTCATTGTCTTATCCCATTTCTGTTTTGTTACTGCTGATTCTTCACCTGCGTAGAGTTTCTTCTCATGCTGGTATTTGTGGGCTTCATTTTCACCTTTAAAGAGACTGGCAGGCCAAGGAGATAGCGCAGCATTCTAAGCACCTGCCTGAGTTTGATCTCTGCCTGAAATCAGGCATGGTTACAGGTGCACAC
This sequence comes from Myocastor coypus, assembly GCA_004027025.1. Taxonomy (NCBI): domain Eukaryota; kingdom Metazoa; phylum Chordata; class Mammalia; order Rodentia; family Myocastoridae; genus Myocastor; species Myocastor coypus. The sequence goes on along the minus strand of PVJA010019650.1, from coordinate 16,360 downwards.
CTGTAACCCCATTGCTGGGAAGGCTGAAACAGGAGGATCACTATGAATCAGAACTGTATAGAGAGACACTATATTACCAACAATAACAACAAAGCCCCTGGAAGTTTGATTGGGAGTTTAGAGTTTAAATGTAGACTGATCAACTTCTGAGTCTTATAGTGAGGCTTTGCTGGGGTATTTTATTGAGGAAAATTAATTAATTAATCTCAATATTCACAAATTCATTTTCTTATCCTGAAGAGAATCTCACTATGCCTTGCCTGGAAGGAATGAGAGACTGGCTACCATTATAATTAAATTAATCAAGGGAGCTCAATGTGTACATGAGACTTTGATTTTGCTCTACTACATTTATTATAATAAATAGCCTTCATCTTTATATGGTGAGCTGCACTCCAACACTTTTTTTTTGGTGGGACTGGAGTTCAAACTCACGACCTTGCACTTGCCCAGCAGGCACTTGTGCCTCGGAGCCATCTCCCCAGCTCCCATGCACTCCAACACTTTTGGAGAGTAAATTAAAGTTTTGTTGGGAATTGTCTTCTTCATACAGGATCTCCTCACTATGTGAGACACAGGAGTCTATCTAGGACTTAAGTTGTTCTATGCATTATGTATATATTATACATTCTGTGCATTCATGTTGCATACATTAGCTATCAGACTTTTATGCAATCATCTTTTCAAAACCACTTGTTTTTCATTCCACTTAGGGTTTGTATCTAGGTGGCCCCCAAAGCCTCGAACAGTCACTGCTTTGGGCTTCTAGAGTTTGCGATCAATTTATGACCGGATGCTATGTTCCCTGGAGAACATATTCTAAAGGCAACATAGGGAAAGGACAGACACTTGCCTGGCACCAGTGCTGCCAGTGCTGCTGCTCATCCCCTTTCGCCCTTGCTGTTTTCCACTGCCATGGACTGTTGCCCTCTTGCACGTGCCACTCTGCCTTGGAGCCAGTTGAGTATGGACTGAAGCCTCCACTAACTGTGAGCTAAATAAACCTTCGCTTCCTTAATTAATGTTGACTATTGGGTATGTTTCCCTGGCAATGATAGAAAAGTAGCTGAGACAGAGTTGTTTATGGTTTTTGTGCTTTACTGAACTTCTTTGTAGTGACAGGCTAGCCTCAGAGGTTTCCACTCTACCGGGTAAAGCTCTGGCTTCCTCTGATCCGTTAAATCAGGCATCACTGACTTAGTTATCTGACTTTCAGCTTGTAGAGATTAGAAACTAGCATCTTAAAGAAGCAAGGAACAATAAACAAAGTTTAGGGTGGGTTGTAATCCATTACTTAGAGATCTTAGAAGAGTAGGATCTAAAAAAGGTGTAACAACTTAATCCTGATTGATATCTCCACCCTTACTTTAGACGTTGGTGATCCCCTCTCCTCCCTGTAAATCTTCTATTGTGTGAGCTAAATAAAAAGAAGGTGCTTCTAGAGTTCTGGGCTCTCTTCGAGAGATACAGATCTCAGTGAGTCCTCTCAGCTACCTTCATCAGGTCTTCTCGTCATTTCTTTCAGCACCGACACAGAACATTACAACACAGCTTCTAAAACATTCATCACTTTCCTCTTGCGCACATTCCCCTTATTAGTTTTGAATATTCAAAATCCTTTTATGATCACATTAGTATTGTTTTAGAGAAAATATAGGAATTTTTGTTCAATCTACATTGCTTAAACAGAACTTTGTAACATGATGCTTTACAGTAGAATTTCTTATACCCATAAATTTGCTTAGTTCTTTCTGTAATTAGATTCTTTTAAAGTATTCTGATTGCAAAAGTAAGGATAATCATCCTCAGTAAGTGCAATCTCATAATTATTTTCAATGTTTTTCCTCTAAGTGACAGTCATTGTAGCTCTATCACAGTTGGTCTAAGTCAGAACTGTTTCCCAACTTCATGCCTGAAACATATGGAGGAAAAATATATTTTCTGAGAGTACCTGCTGCTGAAAGGAGAATTTTCAAGGGAAATTTTAAGAAATATACCAAATTTCATGAAAATGAGTGAACGATAGGTTATAATTATTAAGATGGTGTTGGAATAATGCTGAACAGGAACATTCTAATGCTGAATTCTTGCGTTGGACAAGAAGAAAATTCTCAAATAGTCTGAACTTTCCATTCTTAAAATTAGAAAAAGAAGAGCAAGATAAACTCAAATTGAATAGATGGAAATAAGAAATGTAAAAATAGAAATAAATGAAATTCCTCTCCTAGTATCACAATTCGCAAGTGAAAAAGGTGAGAAGTCAGACATTCAGGAGGAAAAACCTGAAGGCAAGAAGGCTGAGATCAATGGCAAGGACAGAAAGGGTAATTGTAAGTCAAAAAGCACGGGGAGGAAAGTCGCACCTCAGCTACAACCTTGTCCTCATCAGACCAACCAGCAGGTCCTACCCATCTGTTCTGTGCTCCACAAAGACCATAGACAGAAGAGAATGCACGCAGGTATTAAATCTAGGATTCCAAAGTAAAAGGTTAACAAAATGTTAAGAGATAATCAATCTTACTAAAGACATGCTTTAGAAGCTGAGCCAGGGCACAAAGCCTACAGTGAAAGATGTCATGCACACTGCCATGACTCCTGGCATCTTCGTGAGTGTCCTGACTGGGACCTGTGATGCAGCTGAGCAGCAGCTTGTGATTGGAACTCTTGTTCTTAAGCAGGTTCCTCTGCACAAAACATATCAGATGTTTGTCATCACTACCTCCATGACAATTAATATCAGCAATGTGAAAATCCCAAAACATCCCAGCAACAAGTGCCTCAAGAAGAAGCTGTGGCAGATCAGACTGAGAAGGTCGGATCCTCAATGCAGAAGAAGTATGAGAACATGACGAAATATAAGGCTGATTAGAAAGCTGTGGACTCACAGATTTATTGAAGAGGGCTTTCACAAGTGCTTCAGAAAACAGCAAAGACTATGAGATAAGTACCAAGAAAGGGGGAGAATTTTGATGGGAATTGATGGAAAAGTCTTTTACTGTGATAAATATTTTTAATTTAAACATACACTGTAGATACAGATCATACCTCATATCCTTCTGATTACTTGAATATCTAGATAACTATAGATGAAGAGATGAGATAGACATAAAGGAGAAAGAGACAGGCATGGAGGGAGGGAGAGACAAAGACTGAGACAGGAAGACAGAAAGAGAGAGATAGGACTATGAATTAGAGATACTCAGGAGATTTGGTGATACAGTACACCCTGCAAAGAGTCAAGAGAGAAGATTTTTAGTTTGTGGAAATATTTTGTTCCATGATGGCCACAGTGGTTATATGATTGGTACAATTTCAAAATTTCTCAAATGTCACATTAAATTATAATTCAGCTATATGATAGCTAGCATTCATATTTATACTTCTGACAGCAATGAGGAGAGTGGATGGAACTAGAAAAAAAGACCAAAAGCTGATCAACCACTACCCGAGTCTTTGCAGAAGTCAAGATAATCCTGGTAACCCTGGAGTGAAACAAATGTCAGTGGAATGAGAGTGAAGAACATGAAACAGGTGTTAGAGATGGTTCAGAATCAGAGTCACTCCACAGACTTCTCTCTCTTTTTTTTTCTTCCACTGTAAAGAAGAAATCCTTCAGGTTTTTCTCAGGGGCACTGGTATCAAATAATCAAAAGGAGAGGAGTTTCATTGATATTGAAGATTGGATCAAATCACTCACAAGTTTTATTTCATTTTGTGTGTGTGTGTGTGTGTGTGTGTGTGTGTGTGTGTGTGTGTGTGTGTGTGTTGAAGCAGGGTCTCACTATGCAGTTCAGACTGGCCTTGAGCTCACTTTTGTAGCCCAGGCTGGTCTCAAACTCACACCGATCCTCCTGCCTCAGCCTCCCGAGTGCTGGGATTACATGTGTGAGCCAGCATGCCCAGATTTGTTTTTCTTTTGTTTTGTCTTTTTACATGGTTTTGTTTTGTTTGGTTCCCTTTGGTTTCTGCTTGTTTATTTGTTTATATCTTTATGTTTGCTTGGTTTTTGTGTTTTACATTCTACTTTAAGTAATTTAAGTATAGATTATGTGGAAAGAGTTCAGTTCAAAAGCTCTAATAATTCTGATCAAATCTCGCTCCCTGACAATTCCAACTTCTTTCTCCAAACCTTGAGTTAAGATCCATGGTATAAAAAGCTGATAAAAATGTCTGGGTGAGAGAGTAATACCAGCTGTCAGACATGTTGAGCTTGCAGAGGACAGAGAAAACTCTGTTATAATTTGGCAGGAAGTTTAAAATTATTGTCTTCTGCAAATTAGCTAAGATTGGTGACTTTGGAGAGGAATTCATGAATACATGGATTATATGTTCAGCTACTGAAGTTGAGATTATCAGGCAAAGGTAAAAAAAATAGCTGAATTTCTAGTCTAATAAATTAGCTGCAATTAATAAGCAAGAGTGCTGGTCCCATCCCCAGGGTGCAATGAGCAAGTGACAGAGCCTGGGCATGATGGCGCACATCTATAATCCTAGCTCTGGGGAGGCTGAAAACAGGAGGATCACCACGAGACTGATCTATGTAGTGAGTCTCTGTACCAAATACACAAATAAAATGAAATAAAATGAGTAAGGGAAGATCCAGATGATAGCTAAGCAGTATAAGCACCTGCCTTACAAGTGCAAGGTCCTGAGTTTGATCCCTGGTCCCCCTTCCCCCTCCCACCCACCTTGCCCCCGAAAAAAGAGGAAAAATGAGCAAGCAAAGGAAGAATAAGGGTCTGGGCAGGTAACTCAGTGGCACAAGTGCCTGCCTGGCAAGTGCAGGGTCATGAGTTCAAACCCCAGTCCCACAAAAACAAAAAGGAGGAATAATAGTGTTAGTGGAAGTATGGGGGTCTCAGAATCCTACATAGCATATTTAACTAAAGAAAGATGTTAAAATGCAAGTCAAAGATGTGTAGATCGCCTGAATTTACATGATTTACCTGAAAATAATTCCTTTACCAATCAATCATTTGAATTAAAAATGAAGGTGAAAGATCTTTAGATTTTTGAGGATCACATACCATATTATTTATATTGACATCAATGTGTAACAAAGAAGAATTACGTTGTTTAAAGAAGAGATTTAAACAGAGGTACTCAAGAACCCAGTCTCGTGTATGTAATTCATTTCCCAGAATAATCACTTTGCTTTCGAAGACAATAAAAGTAGGGCTAGGGAGATAGCTCAGTAGAACAAAAGCTTGTCTGGCAAGCACAAGGGCCTGAGTTCAATCACTGATTCCGCCCCCCAAAAAAGACAATAAAAGTAAAACTCTGGACCAGAGGTATAGCTCAGCAGCATAAGTGTGTGTGTGGTAAGTACAATGTTCAGAGTTCCATCCTCGTACCACAGAAAAGAAAAGGAAAGGAAGAAAAAAGGAGTAAAACACCATCAGTTACATTTTTAGATGCCTCAATTTGAGCTTCATTGTTACTGTAAAGTACTGTCAGGACATTTTCAACTCAGTTTATAAAAAATGACTTTGATATAATCGTATAATGGCTTCCACCTATCACCTTTTTTATAATTGGTAGGACTCAGACCCATAATACACTCAGTAGCCTATGAAACTAACTTGATTCAAATAAATTTCCACTTGGGAGGCTGAGGCAGGAGGATCGGTGCGAGTTCAAGACCAGCCTGAGCTACAAAAGTGAGCTCAAGGCCAGCCTGAACTGCATAACGAGACCCTGTCTCAAAAAATAAATAAATAAATAAATAAATAAATAAATAAATAAATAAATAAATTTCATACTCCTCAGAGTAAAGAAGTTCCTACTTGTGCATATATATGGGGCCCAAATGGCTCCCACCATAAAGCTTAGATGGAAAGATTAGACTGAAATGATTCAAATGAGAGCATTACAAGCATCAATAATTTAATTTTGTGCAGCAGAAATGTATTTAATATCTATGTGATTTCATGTACCATACTTGGCTGTAAAAAGAAAAAATTAAAAATAGCCTCCACGAAATTTAAAAAGTACTGTGGTGAGTAAAATAAATAATAGTAGCTAATCAGCTATATCATTTGAGACTCCTTTCTGTGTTTTTGCACTTATTTTATTCTGTGAATTTTAAACAACAAAGTCTAAGTTCTTTGAGTTTCTCATTTTATGTAACAACTATGGAGGCAAGCAACTGAATTTAAAATGTATTAATAAAATGAACAAAATAGATGTAGAAGAAATTTAATTAGATTTTCAGCTACTTGTTTTATGAATGGGTGTTATTTATTTTTCAGGATTTATTTAAGCATAGAACTGTACAAAGAATTTGGGGGCAGCTGGATAAGTTGAAACATTTTCTACATTACTTTTATCTTAGTCTAAGCCATGCAGAACTAAATAAGTCTTACCACTAAATAAATGCAGCACTAAATAAATCTTAGTAATTTGACTCAATCAAAATTTATTTCCTCCTCATACTACAAGTCCAAAGTTGGCCATCAGGTGCTTTACTGAATATGGTTGTACAGGGTCCCAAGTGAATAGAAACTTCTACTAGACATGTTTACACAGAAGACCAAATAGGGACAAAGAGGATGAAGCAAATTAAATATTAGCTGCTAGACTCCATGTTGTTCATATTTCATTGACTCAATCCAGTTAGGTGGCCTATGCTTATAAAAGAAAATGAGAATTTTAGTCATGCCACATTCCTGAAGTCCAAAAATTCATAATATATCCTGAATGATTTTCAAACTCTTTCTTTTACTGAGGAATAACCATCATGCATATTTTAGAACACCTTTGTTAATCTCACATAAAATTTTTATTTTGCTTGGTTGTATCTTCCCCAATATGCTGTCTGTAGTAGCTCTGGCTTTATCAGTTGCATTTATCCCTCCCTCGTTTTTTGTTTTTGCTGGAATATTTTCTATCAAGATAATCTTTTTTGTCTTTAATTTCCTCAGTGTTACATGACTCCTTTCTATTCCTTTCTATGATTGTGTCATTTTGTTGCACACTTGTATAATTTCTTCAAGTTTTTTCCGTTTGTTTTGTTTAAGATTAATCATTACTATATAGAACTATAAGATTTTATTGTTATGATGTGTTCCTACAGTCTTTGATTCATTTGTTGCTTCTTTATTCTTTGCATTGTCTCTTTCTCTTCCTCGTCTTTCAGACCTCATCTTCATAATGTCTTTCTGAGTATCACTGGACCCTGGATAGAGGTCGCCTTTCTGCTGAACAATTTTTATGTTTTCCTTACATGAAGCACTACAGTCATAAAACAAAGAACTTCACTCTGGGGCATATTCCACCTTAGACTGTTACATTTATCAACCTGGCTCCAAATCTTTCAGTTTTTCAGTCCTCTTGTCTGGCTCATGGACAACGTATAGGACACGTGCACCACAGTGATTTTCATTTTCACTGTTTCCCTTTTCATAACTCTGGATTAAGTCTAGTAGAACAATCTAATAAAAATATCACTCATGTCATTTGAGTTGGCATAGTCCTTTAGAAAGTGACATAATTTATTTATGATCTCTTGGTACTAAATACATTCCTTTCTATGTGTTCATAGTGTAAGGTTAGGTGTAATAACAATTTCTTGATGTTTATGAAGATTTTCTTTTTTTCTTGACTTATAGGTTTTTCATTTTTGTTGGATTTTAAGATAGAGATTGGAGTCAAATTGCCCATATTCATTATCATGTATGTATAATCTGAACTATATATAGTGTATGTATATATAATTTTATACACAAGGTTATTCCTAATTTTTTTATTCTACAGCACTAAACATAGTAGCACTCCAACAAATGATTTTGAATTGAAATTAAGATTAGCTGAATTTTCATATATTTTGTCATTAATTCTGTCTGAATTACTTTTCTCTTGTTGCTGGAACAGAATACCCAACACTCAAAATTAAGGAAGAAAGGGTTTAGTTATCTCACAATTTGCGAAGGTTTCAGCTCATACACTGCTGGTTTAAAAGTAGAGTGGCATAGGGCAGAAGGCAGAAGTTCATGGCGGCAGAAAACAGCAAAGAGCATGGCAAGAAACACTGGCTATGGCAGCTAGCAAGCTTTTCTCCCTTCCTTCTAGTGTATTCAGTCTATTTGCCCAGGGCGGGTGTAGCACTCACAACCATAATACCATGAATCAATCACAAACTCTAGAAGCCTGCCCCAATAACTCAGTGAGGGTTTAGGGAGACAACTAGACACAAACCATAGCATTTAATTTTGATAATAAGAGTAATAAGCAAATATGGAGAGTTATAGAACAACTCGAAATATCGCTAATACTAGAAAGCCATATAAAAACCTTTGGGGTCATCATTTTTAGTACATAAAGCCAGCAGATTTGTGTGGTAATGCAACTTCCAGTGTTTACAGCTTATATTGAATTTATTTCACTTCTACTAGGTAACTTGCAAACAGAAGCAATGAGTACATTATTCATTACATCCTTAAATTAAAAATTAAAACCTCTCTACTTCAGTACAACAATAGCTGTTGACAATATTCAGCTATATATAACTCAATACTTCTGCCAATGGTAACTTACTTATGTTTGTAGGTGATTCAGATATATCGATGACCTCATGTGGAAGAAAATGGAGAGTTGTGCTTTTATCCGGTGTATTAGAGTTCTACAGAAGAAAAAAGAAATCAGTCTGATGTTCTGTATAATCCATTTGTGAGTACATTTATGTGTGTTTGTACATAAGAGGCTTTGGGTATACATGTGTGTAGAAAGAAATAGAGTGAGAGGTAGCAGCTGATACTGATTTATTTTTCAAGGTTGTCTTAAGAGATGGTGGAATGGTAAGTCCAAAGTTTACAAGGAAGGTAGGAGATAAGAGCTGACATTCAGATCTATAGACTGAAGAGGGCATAGAGACAGCATTCTACCTTCTTTGAGCGGCTTTGATCTTCTCTCCTAAGATCTCTGCATGATGGGACGTTGCTCATCTTTATGTGGAGAATAGTCTGCTTCACTCAAAGTCTACAAATTGGCATTTGTCATATAAAAAACTATATCCACACCAACATCTAGAGTGATGTTTGCCCAAAGAACTGGGTACCATGGATTAAGTCAACACACAAAATCAGCTACCACTGCTAATCTAGTAAAATCATGGCTTTGCATCAATACACCTAGCCTTACATTCAAGCTGTGTATAACATTAAAAATGAATAAGAGGCTGCAGGACTAATTCGTACCTGCAAAGCATCTCCAAAGAAGCAGTATGGAAGTTGGGTTTTTGTTGTTGTGTCTAGGATCATTCTACTCAATAAATATGTTTAGAAATTTAGAAAGTAGCACACATTATAGGAAGTGGCAGCATGTAATTTGAGCTTGTCTGCCTTTGCTGTCCCAAGTCCCACCCACTCCCCCTCCCACATGGTGGATGCTTGGGATCTCACTCTTGTGCATGCTGTGGTTAAATTTTGAGATTTATAATGTTTCTTAGGCAAACTCCAGAACAAGTCCCAATTTTACATGAGCTGAATGAGGACTAAAAATCAAGCAACAAACATTAGGATTATACTTCCATTACACCCCCTTTGAAAAATGACTCCTTGCTGCCATATGAAGAGTTCTCTAATCTTTAATGCTGAGCAGAAATTTAAAGGGATTAACATCAACCACCTTCCTTGTAAACATATAAGATGCATTTTAACATCTAGTATTTCATCTCTATTTGAGGACTTTCAAGCTGCAATGCTCTGGTTGCATAGGAAGACTGGCTGGCATTGTACGTTACTACTCCTGGGAAGTTATTCACAGTTCTCCACTGACCTTTTTTTCAGCAAGTTTTTAAGATGTTTTGTTTTAGCTGCTGTTTTGTGTCCTGCTGACGTAAATTATTCAGATTTATGGTGCAGTATGCAGGGGTTCCCATTGTGCATGTCATTATTACTGATGCCTCTCTCTTTAGCAACCTGTGTTTATAACTGAGCCATTTAGTTACTTTGCCTAATTCTTTGAATTCCTAGACCTCACTGGAATAGCAATTCTTATTGCCAAGGTACTTTGTGAAACACTTGACTTTATTTTCATGTATAGCTATTTTTAGCTTCAACAGTGGACTCACACAGACCTGTTCCTTGATTGTTTATTTTTGCCCAGACATTTATTTGGAAGCGGTTGGTTCTCTGGGCTTCTACAGATACCCCATGTGTTCATTTAACATCTTCTAGTGCACCAAATACGGTCATGATCAGCTTGCTCACAGTTGCAGTAGAAGTTAACACATTCTTATCATGAAACCAGCCACATTGTTAGTGTGTTAACATGTGGTATTTTGACTTGAGTTTTATCCAGCTCTGTGGAATGCTTTCCTTGCCCATGTATTTCTCACTGTAACTTCAAAATATGTGATGATAATAGATAGTTGCAAATAGGGAATGAATGTGTGACCTTAGGTAATGCCTGGTGGTAATAATGATATAACAACTTGAATATAGCACTACTGATGTTTCAATCAAGGATACTGAGAACCTGCTCCAACCTGTCTCCTCTTCAAACTTTGTCAACCTTTAGAACATCTACCATTTACATAACATTTTGGACAAGTAGACATGTAAAAGCTAGTCATTATGAGGCTAGACTTGGGTAAAAACTATTACCCATTAGGCGGCTGGAGATATAGCTCAGTGGCATAAGCACCTGCCTGCCAAGTGCAGGGTCTTGAGTTCAATCCCCAGGACCGCCAAAAAAAAAAAAAAAAAAAAAAAAAAAAGAAACAACTATTACCCATTAACACTTTTACATCACACATAAAACACTCTTCAATGTCTTTAGGCAAAGCATCTCTTAATCCTTAGAATTCTTTGAGTTACCTATACCAAACATTTTGAAAATTAATTATATACTTAGATTTTTGAATTTCTCATATTATATTTGTGTGGTTCAATTTGACTAGAAGGTCTTTGAAGGACTAACTCCCTCTAGCTTTCTTTATCCTCTTGCATATTAAATAACAAAAAATTTGAGTAAATTAAAAAAATAAAATAAAAAATGACTAAAAGGTAACAAAAGAAAATGAGAGAAGAAAAATTTAAGATTTCTTGAAAGTATGTAATAATTATCAATCATATCTCCATCTTGCATAACTATACCTGTTAATCTGAACTACAGATTTGATGATAAAAATAAATAATATATCAATCAGTGTTAATCATCTATTCTAGTTTTGAAAATCCATAATGTATGTGTTGTTATATGTTATCATGTTTCTGCCTTTGCTTTTGATTTTCTTGCTCTTCTTTTTATTCTTCAAAATAAAAGAAAATTATTAAAAATAAATTAATTAATTAAATTAAAATGACTACACTAGTATTGATCTGCCAAAGGTTCAGCTGAGAATAGTATATGACCTAATCATAATATGGAGGAAAAAAGATACAAATTGTCTTTTTTTTTCTTGTAATTTTTACTTTTCATTGTATTTGATTTTAAGGAGAGTATAATAATAATCTATAAGACATTAGTAATGTTAAACACTTAGAAGACCAAAATGAGAAGTATTCAACCATGGGTTTTGTATTACATATTGTTGCGCTTGATGAAGTTGCTTAGATTGCAGATATCAGCATGAAGAGTGAGTCAAAGTGAAACTTCTAAGCATTAACAGCTATTTTTTCAAAACAATTAATGGAAATTATTAGTACAATCATCTCAGCCACCCTGTATATATACTTGTATGATTTTCCCCTTCCTTTTTTCCTATACTTTCTCTTTTCACTCATCTTATTTAATCCTTATGTCCAGTTTCTTTCCATTTTACTATATCTATTTTACCTTTCAGGTTTTATTTATTCTTTCAGATTTTATTCCAGGGAGACAATATGATATTTGTATATGAGGGTCTGATTAATTTCACTTAGGAGTACAGCCTCTGGCTTCATCTACTTGCTTATATAAGCCACAAGTTTTTCGTTATAGCTGAGTAATAAGCCATTGTATAAAAATACCACATCTTTTTCAGTCATTTCTCAGATGATGGGCATTTTTGTTGCTTTTACGATTTGTCTATGAACAAACATAGACATTTTGCAAACATTAGATTCTAATCAGAGTGATAAAAGTAATCAAAGTGAAACTTCATCAATAGTAGAATAGTAGAATATAGACTTTGCTAAATTGCTTCCACTAAAATCAAAGAACTTACTATCAAAATGATTGAAGTAATCATGTCAGAACTTTTCAAATTAAACAAAGCTATAGAAGTTGGGTCTATGGCCAGGCATGGTGGCATAGGTCTATAATCCCAGTACTAGGCAGGCTGAGACAGGAAGATCACTATGGGTTCAAGGACAGCCTGGATTACAAACTGAGTTCAAGGTCAGCCTGAACTATATAGTGAAGCCTTGTCTCCAGAAGACAAATTTTTTTGAAAAAAGAAGCTGAGTCTGTGACATTTTACGTTTGGGACACTCCTGCTTACAGGCCCTGCTCCATAGCATGGTGACTGTGACACTGCGAACACCCTGGCACTGCTTCCACAGAAGGTTATTATTATTGGTGAAACTAAGTATCTTCTGAAAAAGTTCCAATGCCAGTACATTGTTGTTATGTAGCTAGTCTTAGAGCTCAGCTGACTAGCAAAACTTTGTCTTCAGACCACTGTTGTGAACAAATACAGTTAACTACCATACTTTTAACTGTAATCGTTAACATCATAACTACATAAGGATGTAATCATATTGGAAGAAATGAAAGATTATCCCACAATTTTAAAAGAGAGTCTGGAGAATGACATAATTCTAAAGGGTTCTTTAGAATCCTTGATGTATTCCCAAAACTACAAATGTATAAGAAGGTGTGTATACTAAGGAAAGACTAGGGGGAATCCCAGTTGTTCACTCCTGTGTGATTCAGCAATCTATGCAAGCAATAAGTGAAGACTGATACAAATGCACAAACTGACTGTATTTTTAATATGTGTTCTCATGCACACTGATTCTCTGAAAAAAAAACAAAAAAGTGGAAAATATTGGCTCAAGGCAATGTGGCCAATCTTCACTGACTGCTAAGCTATGCTGGCCAGAAGGCACATTTTACTATGGTTCCTATCTACATGTTCCCCCACGGTGTCTTGTGCTCATAAATAGGCTTTTGTGGAGATGACTGATTCATGGGGGATGCTATAGCTGATTTGCTATTGAAAGGAGGGGTCTAATTAGAAGAAATAGGTCACTTTCCGGAAGGTCATTGCCTGGAAAGATGTGTTTCCCTCCCTGAGTTCCCTTTTTTTCTCTCTCCTGTTTTCTATGACATGAAAAACTTTCTATCCATTAATTCCCTGTGCTATCCCTTCTTGATTTAGAAAGGAAGACCAGAAACTGAAAATATAAGCCAAAATAAGCCTTTCCTCTTTTAAGTTGTGAGTGTTGGTCATTCTATGCCAGCTACGATGCAAGTGACTATCACATCTTCCAAAAAATCAGTTAAAACGCAAATGCATAAACGTATCTATAAAGCATCAATGGAAATGTGTAATAAGGAAAGAAATACCAAACAATGTCAGTAGCCATGTGCTTCAGGTAATAGATTTCCTATGAAATGCATATTGGAAAGTCACCAAACAAGCTGTAGCAGTAATAACAAAATAAGCTAGTTCCATGGCACAAAGGCCTGCCTAGAAATTGTAAGGTCATGAGTTCAAACCCTGGTCCCACAATAATAATAATAATAATAATAATAATAATAATAGTAATAATAATAACAACAAAATAGCAAGAACAAATGTATGAAGGCAGATCTGGTTCTATATTTACTACAATACACAGATAATTTCCATTATTCATAGATGTTGTAGTTTTAAAATTATCTACTAGTTAAAATTAGTTTGTAACTTTGAAATCAGTATTTGAAGTATTTTCACAGCCAGTGACATAAATGTCAATATTCAATGTGGCGAAATTTTTAAATAATCCTACTCATCTGTGCCCAGGTAAGATCAAAGAGGGGGACTCAGTGACTCCTGATCTGCCTTCTTACTTAACCTCTCTTATAGAGATGACAAGAGAATTAAGGCAGTAGTCAGACCATTTAAGACAAGTCTCTTACTTCCCTTAAAATGTTTTCTCTTTTGTAAGAAAAACATACTGAATTCAATAGTGTGTTGCTTTCAGTAGTTAACATTACAAACAATGTGAAATATGGAGATATCAGTGCTTCATTATTTATGCAGTTTAGCGACTTTATGAAACACAACTACTCTATATAGAAAGAACCAAATATATTATCTAAATTTTCTGGTTTTCAACAAAAAACAAGATGTCATATAGACAGGAAAGTTTAGCATACCCACACTAAAAAAAAGGATAAATCAATAGAAACTTCTCTTGAGAAGCTGACTGATGAAAGTAATTTTTAATGAATGAAAACATGATAATTATGTCAAACAAATATACAAAGTCTACACAGATGAAAATAATGAAGAAAATAAGTAGATATTCTAGAGTTGAAAAACATAACAAAAGAAATAGAAATCTAAATAGAATGGTTTAGAAAAATCAGTGAACTTGGAATTAGAAAAAAGGAGTAAGTGCTCACAAGAAGACCAACTAATTGAGATGGTTTATTCTGGTGAACAAGAAGAGAAATAAATAAAAGCAAGCACAGTCCCCAAAAGCTAGGGGGTGGGCAGCATGAAGTGTTCCAATATATGTGTAGCAGCTATTCTAAAAGAAGTGTAAAGATAGGCTGGTGAGATAGCTCAACAGTCTAAAGCCCCTGCTCAAGAAACTTAGGCAGACACAAGGGACCACAGTTTGCACCACACGCCACATCAGCCCTGTTTTCAAGGTGGCCTGAGCTGACAGAAAGAAAAAAAAAAGAAGTGTAAAAAAAGAGTGAAATACTAGAAGAAAGTGCCCAAAAACTTTACAAACACTAGCAAATATAAATCGAAACATCTCCTGAGCTCAATAAACAATCTTTGATTAGGAGAGAGAGACTTAAGGATATCCAGATTTAAACACTTTACGGTCACACTGTTAAATATTAGTGACTTTGAATGTACTATGAAAGCTGTCAGAGGAAAATGACTTGACAAATCACAGGCCTTCTCAAAAAGACTGATAACAGATCTTTTGCCTGAAACAGTGCAGAGCAGCAAAGTACTGAAAGTAAAATGTCAAGTACCAATTTCATATCCAAAACAAAGTATTCTTTAAAAGTGAAGAAAGAATGTGTTCCCATGGAGCATTTATTAGTTGTACACCTTAGGAACAGGTAAAACCAAAGGGAACCTCATAGGCTTAGGAGAAGGGAGACTACATGATGAACCAGTCAAAGTCACACACAAACAGACACAAACATCAGCATCAATAGATACTTACTTAATGCCTTTGCTATATTTACATAAATACCTATGCTATTTTTCCCTAACAGGTTTTAAAAGACAACACTATAAAAGAAAATTCTGATGGCTTTATAATGCATAAAATGTTAATTGTGTGACAATAGCACAAAGGAAGGGAAGGTGATAGAACTATATTGGAATAGTATTTCAACATACTACTACAATTAATTGAAACTGTAACAGTTCTAGCCGGACATGGGGGCTCACATCTGTAATCCCAGCACTTGGGAGGCTGAGGCAGGAGGATCAGTACAAGTTTGAGACCAGCCTGGGCTACAAAGTGAGCTCAAGGCCAGCCTGAACTGCACAGGGAGACCCTGTCTCAAAAAAAAAAAAAGACCAAGAAGACAAAAGTGGGGTCGGGTGATGGCCCAGTTTGCCTACTTGACAAAGGACTCCTAAAGCAACAGTAGGATTTATACCTTTACAAAGTTAGTACTACAGGACAAGAGGTTGCCTAGTAACTAATCACTGATATTGACCATGCAGAATGGTTTTTATAAGACTCAGGCACCTTGGATGCTTTAGACACCATGGCCTTGTTCTGCCCTCACTCATAAGACCAATTTCGAGCTTTAAGCAACTCCCTACAGAAAACAAGAAAAGAGCATAGAATGATCTGAATTCCATAAATTTTGGCTAATTTGAATAATTCCATACATCTCTTTGTACAGAAATTATTATTCATGTAATTATTTTATTACAATAAATTCTAGAAATTATTGCAACAACCGTGTCCATTCAAAAAGGCTTTTGATGCCGAGCTAGATTGGTGAGATGAGCTTTAGGAGGCTTAGATTCAATAGCCTCCAACATTACAAGCTTCACTGGTGGCCCACTGCAATTGCAGAACATTTGGCTGTGTATGCATCTGCTTCCTTTTAGTCCAAAGAGAAGTATATTCTTTTCCTTTTTTTAAAATTTTTTTCTAAGCAACATCAATAGGGAGGTGGGTCATGCCCACACACTGTACTCTGTAGAACGATTGTGAGGACAATATGCAATATGTCA
>PVJA010019649.1:0-38117 GCA_004027025.1 Myocastor coypus | reverse complement strand
GGTCTCACTGTGCAGTTCAGGCTGGCCTTGAGCTCACTTTTGTAGCCCAGGCTGATCTCGAACTTGCACCGATCCTCCTGCCTCAGCCTCCCGAGTGCTGAGATTACAGGCATGCACCACCACGCCCGGCTAAAGAATTTTTTATTTTCTTTATTTTTTTCTTGTTTCAGAACCTTTATTTGTTTATTCACTCATTTTTATGGCCGGCTCACCCCGCCCCGAGGGCAGGGCTGGCGCAGCATGTGGTGCTGGGGATCGAACTGCGGTCCCTGAAGCCACCTAAGCTTTCCCAAGCAGGCACTTTAGACCACTAAGCCATCCCACTGGGCCCTCTGTCCAGCTCTTAAAAAAAAAAACCCTGTATGTGTATGTTGTATGCGTGTGGGGATTGAGCCCAGGGTCTTGTGCATGTTACACAAGTACTGTACCATTGGGCCACATCTCCAGCATGAAACATTTTAATCTTTAAAACTTTTTATTACTTCTGGGGCTGTTAAACACTTCCACAATTACACGTTTCCTTTCCCTAGAAATATTTCCAGTATTACACTAGGCAGATAGATCAAGTCAAAATCACATATAGAATAAGATTGTTAGGACTGGCCAAATAGTACAGGTGCTGTCCTCAGGGTGCTCTGAGTGGCAGTTGAGGCTGGGCAGTTGAGACTGGACATGGTGGTGTAGGCCTGTAATCCCAGCTCTTAGGAGATTATAAACAGGTGGATCACTGTAAGTCCATTCTAGTAGTGAAACCCTGAACACCCTGTAGACCCTTCCCTAAAAATTACAACCAAAAAAAGGTTTTATTTTCTTCAGGGTATGATCTGGTCAAAAATTATTGTTTCGCCAAATTCTTTTCCATCCCCTAAATAATTATTAAATATTGAGCTGATAAAGTCAATACAAAAATTTAACATTTCATATACGAATTGAGAGCATTTTAAGTAAGTGTTAGAATCTAGGAAGATCTTTGTATTACTGGAATTGCCTTTTTGATCTGGGAATATTTGTCTTACATGGAAACCTTATTGGTAGTACTTATGAAAGTCCTTTCAGTACTAGGTCAAATACCCAATCTGGAAAAGAGGACTGTGAGTTTGCTGCCAGAGAAGAAATTCATCTACTAATGAATTTTTTTTTTAGTGAAAGATACCAGAGGCAAGGTATATACTTCGGAGTATGTGTCACATAATAATTCATAGGCCCGATGGTAATTTGGGAAATTGGAAAAGAGGACGTACCTGGGGACTTTTCACACCATCTAGTCACAAGTTACAGCTGGCAAACTGAACTACCTGGATTCTTAACCAAACTTATAAAGATCATTGAGTTGGGAGCCAAAGTTAATGTCAAAAAGCAATAAACTCCAAGGTTGCGTTTGGTTCCCACTTTTTGTGCAAATAGGCTATTAGCAAAAAGGGGAGAAAAAAAAACCTGGCACATTTCATGAATGTAAGCAAAGTCAGAAATGCCTTGCAACCTGTTCTTTTTTTTTTTTTTTTTTTTTGTCTTTTTGAGACAGAGTCTCGCTATGCAGGTCAGGCTGGCCTTGAGCTCACTTTTGTAGCCCAGGCTGGTCTCGAACTTGCACCAATCCTCCTGCCTCAGCCTCCCAAGTGCTGGGATTACAGGCGTGCGCCACCACACCCGGCTGCCTGTTCTTATTTTTTGCTGTTGTTGTTTGTTTGTTTTGTGTTTTTTAAGGAGGGACCTACAAGGTGTTGAAAGTCTCACTACTAGATCTGACTTGTAGTGATCCACCTGTTTACAACCTCCCAAAAGCTGGGATTGCAGGCGCGTACCACCACACTTCAGGAACATGGCAGGCCTGGAGATGGAACCTCCGGTCCCTACGCCTAATTACAGGCACTTTAATTTGCTGGGATATTTGGCCAGCCCCTATTGT
Source organism: Myocastor coypus (assembly GCA_004027025.1). Lineage (NCBI taxonomy): Eukaryota > Metazoa > Chordata > Mammalia > Rodentia > Myocastoridae > Myocastor > Myocastor coypus. The sequence goes on along the minus strand of PVJA010019649.1, from coordinate 36,211 downwards.
TATTTTTGATAAAATTCTAGTAAGGATAATTAACTGATCTATCAGTCCTAGTAAATAGCGAGGTAGGAAGAGAACGAGGCCAATAAACAAGGAAGTGGGGAAAAGTGAGCAGTGGTGTTCAACAGCCCGTCCTTCCCTGACTACAACTGTAGTCTCATCTACATCATTCCTCCTGTTCTGTCAGTAAGTTTTTCCTGATCAGTGCTTTTGGAATCTCATCCCTCCTACCTTCTAGGATGCCTTGTACCATTCAGCATCTTTAGTATGTATTTCCTAGGGCTCTTTCTCTCATCCTGTTTTTATGGATTATGTCTAGTTGTCCCCCAAAAGCCTCATGCAGTCATGGGGCGGGGACTTCTAGAGTTTGAAACTTGAGTCATGATCCGCCAGGATTATGTGTTCTAGTACTGATGAGATTATGTATGGGTCTGAGTAATGCTGGGAATTATAGTTGTGGCCTGAGGTGGATAAGCTAAGGCAGAGAGCCTGATGTGTGTGTGTGTGAGAGAGAGAGAGAGTGAGAGACAGACAGACAGACAGACAGACAGACAGACAGACAGACAGACAGACAGAGAGAAGCTCGAGCTGTTGCTCTCTGCTCCCCTGGTTGTTTCCTTGCCTCTGTTGCCATTGTTTCTGTTCTGCCGCCATGAACTGCTACTCTCTGCCATGTACCTCTCTGCCTTGGGGCCACCAAGTATGGACTGAAATCTCCAGTAACTGTGAGCTAAATAAACCTTTTCTTCCTTCATTGTGGATGTTGGGTATTTGTCCCAGGAACAAGTAAAAAGTAACTAAGACACCTGTGAACATTTAACTCTCATCTTATAAACATTTAAATCTCTTCTACCTAGACACCATCTTTTTTTGTCCCTTTGTCTCCTTTTAACTATTTTTTTTTTACTACATTTCGTACACAGTCTCACCATGCAGCTCAGACTCACAGTGGTCCTCCTATTTTCAGTCTCCCTAGCACTGGGACTATGGGCATGTGCTGCTACCATACCAGGTCTGGCTACTGGCTCAGCACACCCAGGGGTGGGGCTGGTGTGGCATTTTGTGCCAGGGATTGAGTTATATTACAAGATTCTATGAAATAGAAAGAAAATACTCACATGGGAATGGGGAAAGGGGAAGTGGGAATGGGAAATCAAGAGATGGAAAACAAGAAAAAGGAAAAGAAAATACACAAAGTTTTAGTAAAATAAGGGGGAGAGGGGGTGAAGGAAGGGTGAAGGGATGGGGAAAGAAAAGGAATTGAGATATGTCTTGTACAGGTAAAAAGTCCCTATGATGAAAGTGATCATTCTCTATACTTAAGGTGCATCAATAAACTTAAAAAGTCATTCTACACTTCTTGAAATGAATGTATGTTCTCTATCCCAAGTTCCTGAGACCCTAAGCAATCACTTCCCATTCATTCATAAAGCTGCAGCAGGGTGACTCACACCGTCGCCTTCTGTACCGCTAGATCCAATAGACATTTTCGTTCAGTACTGGGGATTGAACCTGAGACCACTGCACTAAGTCCTTTGGTCATTTTCTAAACTTTGAGTCATGGTCTCTCTAAGTCACTGAGAGTGCTGAGATCATAGACATGCACCACCATGCTTGGATCCCAATGAACATTTTTGGGGGGCTTCTCTGATTTTTACACTAGTCTCTGAGGCTAAACTGAAACCCTTAGCTTGTGGGGCACCACTTTCTGTGTGCCTTTTCTATTTCCTTTCTTATGCCTTCATCCTGTAAATACTGATTTCTCAAGACTTTAATGGCCAATCTTTTCATTCTACTTGCCTTCAATGAGAAATACCTTTTTTCATGGTTTTAACTACTACTTGGGTTCATATAAGCACTTGATGAGGGTGTAGGCATCGGAAACTCCATCGCCCGCTTGTCTTTTCCCACTGCCTCTCAGCTCCCCCTCCCAGAAGTAACTACATGCATACCAACATGGAAATGTATGTCTGTCTCCTCTGGAGTTCCCATCACGATGAAAGCATCTATATAATCATTCAAAAGTTGAATTAGAAACCACCCTATTGCCTCGCTTCTCCTCCTCCACACTATATTCATTTAGTTAATTATGCTTTGTAATTGGATCTCTATGACTTTTACATCTACACTTTGCTAACCCCTGTACTGGTCTATAGTATTGGTCACTTGAATTCTAGCAATAAAGATACCTCTTAAGTTATTACCTCTAGTTTTCTATCTACCATAACTTTGTTTGGTATGGAGAATTGAGCTCTGACCATATGCTTGCCAGGAAGCACTAGCAACTGAGTTATATCCCAAACCTTCCACCATAACTTCTAAAGTCATCCTGGGCTGGGGAATGTAGCTCAGCAGCATAAGCACCTACATGGCAAGGGCAAGGTCCTAAGTTCAATCCCTGGTACCAAAAAATGAATAAAACAGACATCTTGCTTAAAATCCTGGTGCTGCCAGGCATGGTGATGCATGGCTATAGTACTAGCTCTTGGGAGGCTGAGGCAGGAGGGTCACCATGAGTTTCAGGCCAGCCTGGAGTACATATTGAGTTCAAGGCCAGCCTGAAGTACATAGTCAGACCCTTTTGAAAGAAGGAAGGAAGAAGGAAGAAAGAAAGAAAGAAAGAAAGAAGAAAGAAGAAAGAAAGAAAGGAAGGAGGGAAGAAAGAAAGAAAGGAAAGAAGGAAGAACCCAAATCCTATAATCCTGAGGGTTCTTCTTCCATCAAGAATACGCTAAACTGCTTAGATTAATAGACTGCTTTTGGGATTTGGTCCTCATACACTGACTGTGCCTCCTGCCCAGCCCACCCATCTTTCTAGCCATGCCAAATTACTTGCATCATTGAACAGGTTTTCTTACCATCCATATTTTTTTTTCAACACAAAATGCCATTCTCCCATTACCTGCATACTAACTTCTAACCATACCTATAACAGTGATCTTAAATGTCACCACTTCAAAGTATTTTTGTGGAACAAGTCTGCGTATGGCTTTGGGGCACTACTATAAGAATTTATATATTGCTTGCCCCTACTGCAATACATTTGAAGTCATAGTGTCCTGAGGCCACCTGCTATACTACCAGGCCCAGTTTGCATCATTCCCCTCTGTGGTCAATAACACCAGGTTGCTATGCACTCAGTTTTTGTGTGTGTGTTGTATTGTTCATTTGGTGAAGTAATGCTTCGCAAGGTATGAGGACTCGGGGGCCCCATGCTTCAACATGGTGACATTTTGCTTCTGAAAGCTCCAGCCTGTTCAAGAAGAGGCTGATTTTCTTTACATTCATTATCTTCTTCTTGTTAAGAAACCTGGAAAGTACATGATAACTTTATACATCTTTCATTTAAAATGACTGCTTGTTTTTAGGTATGTAAAAGTGTATAATTTGCTTATTTGGAAAGTCACTTTTGTGGAACACCTCATTTGCAAATAATGAATAGCACTGACTTGTTATGTTGGTGAAAAAAAAAATACCCAAAGTATTGGTGTTGGAAAGTGCTGCCATCTTAACTTAAAATAGATGCATTTAAAATGTCATTGTTTCTGTTCTCAACTGTGCTTTCTCCACATCCAGCTCAAGACTGCAGTGCAGATGATGACAACTTCCTTGTGCCCATAGCGGTGGGAGCAGCCTTGGCAGGAGTACTCATTCTAGTGTTGCTGGCTTATTTTATTGGTCTCAAGCGCCATCATGCTGGATATGAGCAATTTTAGAACTTCCAATCCGATTGATTATATAACAATACATGAAATTACAAGGTTTTCTTGCTCAATGTATGAATCACTTTGCTTTATAAAATGGATATGTTGAAACTTTAACTCTTATATCAGGTCCATCTTTTGATTGATGAACATAAAGGTGAAAAAATATGTTTACTGATCCTGGAGATAAATTTGTTACAGTGAACATCAGTGTGCAGTGTTTTATGGTCTATCTTAAAGAGCTTTGGCCAAATTTTGATCTTAACCTAAGATGCCTTAAACTTATTATTATTAACACAGCCATTATAAGAACAAAATATGTAGGTGTGTTTAATGGAATTAATAAATTTTGTTTCTCTACTGGTGTTCTGTTTCAGTGTTTAACCATCTTGATTTAAATACGTTGCTGTGCCTTTGCATATAGCTTATTAAGTAAGTATTGATGTGGCGTAAATGCCCATCCAGTATGCCAAAGCTTGGTCTTCATTGGAGCCAAGTACAGATTGTCCTCAGGGTCATCTGCATTTTTAAGGTTATACAAACTTTACTGACATTTTTGTTTAAGTATACAAAGAAATCAGTATTTGATGCTTATGTTCCCCACCTCTCTGTCCTGGGTTAAAAAAAAAAAAAAAAAAAAAAAAAAACAGACCCAAGAGGTTACCATACAATTTAAACTGGCTTCAGAATTAGCTTTTCAGAAAATGACTCATCTTTCAGCAATATAAACTACAAAGATTCAAGCATATCTAACCACTTACCCTCCTCCCCGCACTGTACCACCCTTGTTTTGCTCTTTGGGTGCCTGATTAGCATTGAAAGATAGAAATATTCTATGAATTAATTAGGACAGATTGTGTTGTGTTTCTCTACTTCATCTTGTCGATCTCTGGAGCATTAAAATCTATTTAGCGTTGTCATCAGACTCGTATTTATGAAATGTAAGCTAGCAGCCATCTCACGACACAGGCAGTGAGGCAGAGCAGCTAGGCTCTTGCTTCTGCAAGACAGCACCGGTGGGGCAGAGCATAGGTGCGGGAGACAGGGGCTGCTGGTATTAAAATGAATGACATAATAGGCCCTTTCTGAAATGTTCTCCATGATATAAATGAGGCACGTATACCAAATGTACAGATAAGCATGAAGGAAGCCTAATAGATAAAAAGAATTTCACATTAAAATCATTATTGATTCATTTTAACATGCATAGTGATCTGTTCAGAGTTTCTGTAACTTACCAGTTAGCAGTACAGTATATCTTTATATCCAGCTGTTGGTCTCTGAGGTCTTTTAGTAAAATATGATAAATCTTTCCAACAAAGGCTATAATGTGATTATTGAAATAAATGGTATGTTTGCAGAACTTTAGCAAGTTTTTTATGAATGACAAAAGGGGAGATGAAAAATTCAATTAAGACAAAAAATGCAAGTGCAATTGTCATAAATCATACTAAATATGTGTCACATTTTGTTAATTACATTAGATTTCTGCTGAAAAAGACCGTAATGATTAATTTAGTTCCATAATTTTACTAAAAAAGGAGGGACATTACTGATGTGATGTATCTAGTGGGTAACAAACTATTAATAGCATTTGAGAAAAGTCTCAATGAAATCTAATCACTCAGTAGGAAAACTACTGCTGGTTTAAATTTGAATATATGAGATCAAAGTTCAGTACTCCAAGCTACTGTGTCAGTTTTGCTTAGTATTGGCCTCTTCAATAACGCAATGCTCCTATTACAATCTGTCTGTTACTTCAAAACCTAAACTTCTGATGGGACCACAAACATGGGAGGAAAAGCAAAGGGAATGGGCACTTCTTTACCACCTGATGTGTATCAAATACTTTAAAATATTTATATGTCGTGCTTAAACATCTTGTAAGCATTATCTTCCTTTCATGAGGCCCAGTTTGAAATATTTAACACGGTTCTTAAACTAGTACTTTCAGTCAGGACTTAAGTTCAGTTCTGCCTCAGTTCAGAGCTCAGAATCTGCACTGTATGCACAGCTTGCTGGGGGCTGAGGAATATATAGATTCTGCTGCTATTCTTCCTGGCCACTGCTCAGCTGAAAATATTTGTATATAACCTGATAACTGTAATGCATGCATAAAAGAACTATGCTGTGTTTTCTTGATCTTGAGTCTTAAATTTTATTACTTATAGAGAATTCTTTCATAATTTAATGATAGCTATGCAAGGGAGAAAGGGAGTGGAGAAATACACAGGAAGTGGTTTTTGAGTGTGGATGATTTTGCCCAGTACTAGTAGGCAGTTAAAACTAAGATTTTCCCATATTGTGTGAGCATAATTCTGTATTTTGAACTTTTCCCCATTCTTCCCTTTGGCTTTTTGTGCTGAGGAGTTTGGTGTGATTGTAGGTGAACTGCTGAAAATGTTTGGTTAATATTGAAAAAATGAGAAAATAAGGGTAAAGTTATAAAAGACTAACCTTTGAGCACTCTTTAACAAATGTTTGTTCTTGTTGCTTGTTTCGACCTAATTGCTTACTTTACTAATTTCCTTTCCTTGTTGTCTGTCTGTTCTTTTCTAACAGCTGAAGAATGTTCTGCTGACTCTGACCTCAACTTTCTTATTCCTGTTGCAGTGGGTGTGGCCTTGGGCTTCCTTATAATTGTTGTATTTATCTCTTATATGATTGGAAGAAGGAAAAGCCGCACTGGTTATCAGTCTGTATAATCAGTTAAATCTCATACATTTTGTTTCTCTTCCCCTTGATTTTTTCTCTTTCAATCAGAACTTTTCCTTGACTGAAAGCCAGAAAATGCTGTGTGATAGACTGTTTAAGGTGCACATACTAACCTCAGTGAGCCAATAGCTGATTTGGGCATGTATAGCACTTATTGAAGAAAAAAATGTATCAGGAGCAATTATTTATATTTTATTTTTCTTCCATTGTTAAAATGTTATCAAAAATTATGGCTTAGAGTGTATCTTTTTAAAGTAAATATAAAAATAATGATTTTAAGCCTCTGGGTCCAATTATGAAAGTATTTCTACTGAAGTATAATTTTATATGTTGCAGTTACTTGTATTTTGCTACTTGATGTTATTTGCAAAATCAAAGCTGTTAGAGGATTGAACTTGCTTTCAGAAATATATTCAAGAACATAATGAATTCATTTTTATTAGTGAGAAACATAAAATTGGGTTGATAATAAGACTTCCTTTCCCTTCCTCCTAATGGGGATTACTTAAATCTGTGGGGGGTTTTCTGGTAGTTAAAAAAAGAGTGAGGGCTGGAAGTGTAGCTCAGTGACAGAAAGTATGTCATGCCCTGTGTTCTGTCCCTAGCACCATTTCAAAAAGGATTTTATAGTACTGTATTTAATAGTAAGAGTCTGGCAATTTTCTCCATCACTGTTAGTTGCTACTATATTTTAACAAGAATGTTTTTTTTTTTTTTCTTCTGGAGTTTGGAATGTATTATCTCAGACTAAGACTTTCGGCTTTTTTATGGAATTGCTTTAGAATGGGTTATGATTTTTTTATGATTCACAAAATTTTTGCCCTCAGAGCCTTAACTAGTTCAGAAAGTTAATGTGCCCTTTCCTGATTTAACAACAAAAAAGAACCCTTCTATATATTCTGTGTGCTTCCTGCACTGTCCTATTCCCTATATAAAAAGATTCAAACTGTTATCTTTAATGCATTAACTTTTTTCTCACAGCAATAAATGCTAAATCTAGAGGCTCATGGCCCTGACACATCATCAGTCAGGTGTCACCCTAGCCAAATCTGGGCTGGGATTATTCTGTACAATTTGTTGATCTTGATAGAAACCTCTATCCCTTTGGGAACACCTAATGGCTATGCCTTCTATGGCAAGGTATTAGAAGCCCTCGTACTTCTGTCTGCATGACTGCTTCAGCTGCCAAGGGGCTCTCCTTTGGAAGCATGGTGCTGTGTGATAGTGGCTTTGCACATCTGTCTTTAGCATAAGACAAAAACTTATTTTATCAATTTAATATCTACATTGGACTAAAAATATTCCAAAGACCTACCATCACTTCAGAAATATTCTTTGAATCAAAAGATTAAGTTTATGTGTAAAAAAAATTGAGCAAAACACCTTAAATAAACTTTGTTATTAAATCCAAGGATTAAGTCCCAGTCTACCTCTCAGCACAATACAGATACTCACTACTGCACTGTTGTCATTAATCGATGGCAGAACTTTCTGCCAGTAGCTGATATTAGAAACTTTTCTTTAAAAAGAAAGTAAGGTCAACATCCTTCCTTACAGTCTTGTCTGTATACACATCTTGGATGTGTATATTCCAAAGTGGAGCTAAAAGGCAGATTGCTCGATTGCACCTCCTTTAGAACTCTGAAGCTCTGCCTTGCAGACTCAGGTTCTCTGTTTGCTGTGATATATAAAGAATGTTTTCTTTTAAAATATTTGCCGTTGATAGTATCTGCTTTGGCACTAGAAAGAATGGTGGCTTCATTTCAGTATATCCTTTTTTTTGTCTTTTTGAGACAGGGACTCGCTATGTAGTTCAGGCTGGCATTGAGCTCATTTTTGTAGCCCAGACTGGTCTCGAACTCACATCGATCCTCTTGCCTCAGCCTCGGAAGTGCTGGAACTATAGGCATGAGCCACCATGCCCGGCTTACTATATACTTTTGAGATGATTATGTAAAAGCCAGATGAGTCAGCTTATGATCTTGCCAGGCATATGAGTTGGGTATTTAGAATTACTGGCTTAGTTAGAAGTTTTCTACCTCTGGGTGGGGGACTTATTACTAGCTTTTCATCACTGTCATGATTTTTGTCTTACTAGAAAACACATGTGTTTAATTCTTTGAGAATTATGATAAAAAAAAAAACTGCTAAGCAGGGATTAAAACAAGCTGCTTCCACTCCAATACAACACAGGAAGATTGTAATCTCTGAATTTCGTGTTCAGTTAGCTTTGCTCATGGAGTTCATTCTATGTTAGGAGGTACAACAATGGCTCAGATAGACTTTGAACACATGCATAGAAGGAATCATTTTGCACCAAAGTGTTTTGGGGAAACTAATGCTTGCTGCTACTTAAATTGTTGGGTATATCAATTTAGAGTGCTCACTAATACCTGCAAAATAAAGCATCTTATAGTATTCCTGTTTGATCTGATATGTATAATGTTAGAGTGATGCATTTTAAAAATAAAGATCATACATTTCATGCCACAATGGCTAACTTCATTCTTATCCTATATGACCAGCCTCAAGAGCTTAAACTGATGTATATAAGTTCTTAAGATACTTTTCTCTTAAATTATAAGTGGGAATCATGATTCTACAGCTGTGCAGTTTGACTCCATCATGAAAAAGACATTAAAACCTTTAGAATAACACTTCAGATATGGGGCCTACATGGTTGTGAAAATTTTCAGAAAATATTAAAAACAAACTATAAAAGTCTAACGTAAAAGTTTCGCAGTAAATGTACTTTGAGTATATATCTATACCCATGGATCAACTGTACTTGTTGAAGTTCACTCTGTCTAAGTGATATTTCATCCCAGAAGCAGGACAGAAGCATCCATTTTTTAGGAAGTTCCATAAATTCCTTACTAGCCCGCATAATGCTCAGTGAGACTAAATGACCACATAAACACATTCCTTTTTATATAAGAAACTTTTTAGTATGGGAGGAAATTGAACATTGGCTCTCTTCATAGTTTTTTTTTTTCCTTCCTTAGGTTCTTTAAAAAACAACAACAACAAACTTATTTATGTTATGGCCAGCTCACCCTGCCCTAGGGGTGGGGCTGGCACAGCATGTGGTGCCTGGGATTGAACCACGGTCCCTGTGGTTGCCTAAGCAGGTGTTTTAGACCACTGAGCTATCTCAGCCCCATTTTTTTTTCTGGAACCAGGGATTAAACTCAGGCCCTTGCACTTGAGCTATCTCCCCAGCACACCCTTTCCCATAGGTTCTTTTTGTTTTTGTATTGATACAGAGTCTCATTATATAGTCCAAGTTAGCCTTGAACTCACTAGGTAGCTGAAGCTGGCCTCAAACTCTCAGTGATCTTTCTGCCTCAGCCTCCTGAGTGCGGGGGTGACAGGTATGTACCGCTATGCCTGGTTTCCATTGTTCCCAAGAGCTGGGATTATAGGCATGTCCCACCATGCCCATTCACAATTGCCATCTCAGCGCACCCCGGGATCAAATCTCTAGCTCCTGTACCTGCTTGCAGGTTCTTTATCTGCCAACCTATTTGGCCAGCCAATGCTTTATTTTCTGATAGACATTTACTAGCTTTAAATTAAGTAAAAAATAGGCTTACCTTCAGTTGTGAGATTGGTGACAGGGTTTCAATAGAACCTTTCCTTCTGTAAGCTTCTTCAATGACTATATTTTACAATTCTGTGGTTGCGTAGATATTGACTGAAAGCCAACTTGAGAGTTGATCTTTTTGCATTCAATGTGTGTATACTTTGAATGGTAGTGGCCCTTAGAACTCTGAGGAAACATTTTTTTTTCTTTTCCTTTGTTTTCACTGTCTGAATTTTGATGGCAGTCTCTGTTTCAAGAGATATGTGAAATGAACCACAGAAATCTTGGTACACAGTGAATTTTTAGTCAGAAAAAGCAGTTGATAGTTTTGTCAAGCAATTCCAGTGCTGTGCACTCACAAACATTTAATGCTCCCAGCAACCGGCTTGGGCTGTATCATTCCCAACTTGTAGATGAGCTAACCGAGGCTTTACTAATGTAATCAAAGTTGCATAGACGTAAGTGGAAAAGCCGGGCATGGTGGCGCACGCCTGTAATCCCAGCACTCGGGAGGCTGAGGCAGGAGGATTGGTGCGAGTTCGAGACCAGCCTGGTCTACAAAAGTGAGCTCAAGGCCAGCCTCAACTGCATAGCGAGAACCTGTCTCAAAAAGACAAAAAAGAAAAAAAGTAAGTGGAAAAACTGAGATTTGAATCCAACTCAGACCACCTCCAGAAATCACCTTCCTACCCACTGTACATCCTTCTAAGATACAAGAGATTTATACAAACGTGCCTTTGATTATATAGGGACACAAAGGTGACTTCTGTACTCTCCTATCCTCTATACGGACACCTTATAACTTTTTGCCTTTTTAAGACAGGGTCTCACTATCCAGTTCAGGCTGGCCTTGAGCTCATTCTGTAGCCCAGGCTGGTCTTGAACTTGCAACAATCCTTGTGCCTCAGCCTCCCAAGTGCTGGGATTAAGGTGTGAACCATCATGCACAGTCAAATTTTTTTCAGTGTTCTTAAGGTGATTTTGTCCAGCACACTTGAGTGACTGACAGATGTGGCAGCGACATGCCTTGTTGAAAGATCAAAACAAAGTGAAATTTGCATTGTATCTCATGAATAGTGTTGAACTGTGAATGTCACTGTTTTCAAGGTAGCCTCATCTAATTATCTGATTATGTATCATTATCATTCTGCCCTGAAATTCTTCTGTACCATGAACCATGTTGACTGAACATTACTGTGTGTAAGAGAGTAAATGAGACTTTATCTCACCATTTTCTGTAAATTTTCTTCCCTACCCCCTCTGTCATCCCTTGATTTTAAGTGTTATGTAGTCTCTGCCTGAGCGGTTCTTACTAGGTGGTTCTGAGCTCCGATATATAGTTCCTACTCCTAAATCTACAGAATTTTTTAGAGGATTTCAAAAATCCTGACCTGTATATTTAAAGTTTCCAGCCAGAGTCTTATCACTTGCTACTCGCTCTTCTTTCCTATGCTGCTTCCAGCCACACTGGCCCTTTTGCTCTTTGTCAGAGCCCCTCAGAGTGTTCTCATTTCAAGCCCTTTGTACTTTCAATTCCTCCTACCTGGAAGGATCTGTCCCCTGCTGTACCAGCACTCACCCTGTCCCCAGTCAGGTCTTTCTGTCCCTTGGTCAGTGAATACTTCCTCACATAAGCAGATAATGGAAATGCGGAAATGGGAAGAAAATGTTCCAAAGAGAATGGGGAACAAGGGAGGGGGGAGGCCAAAAGAAGGGAGGGAAAAGAAAAAAGAACAGAAGCAAAGATACGGAGACAAAGCTTTTGTAAATAAAAGGGGAGAGCTGTTGAAGGGAGGGAAAGCAAGTGAGAAGAAGAGAGCAAGATACATCATGTACAGGTACAAGTTTCCTATAATCAGTGTTATCATTGTGTATATTTAAATATACACATCAGTAAAATAAAAAGTAGTATTCTAACCGCCTTCCACTCCCCTTGCTCCATAACACTTGTCACCATTGTATGTGCTGTGTCCTTTCTTGTTCATGCTTCGTGTCCACTCGATCTTCTACAAGATGGTCTGCTTCATGAGACCAGGAATTGCTGTTGTATTTGCTTCTCTGTCCCAGTCCCTAGAACAATACCTGGCACCTAGCTGACATAGAATGAAGATTTGCTGATTGAATGGCTGTTCATATGTACGTAATAACTAAAATTTACTAAGCACTTTATGCTTTATTTTGTAATATCTAAGATACCATCACTTAAGAGAAATACTGCCAATTAAATTTGGTCAAGACAAGCCTACTGACTTCAAAGATGTTGAAATTTGAAAGCAAAAAGGTGCATCCTGGAATTGATATGTGTCAGGAACAATGGAGAGGGCTGTATGTTGTAATCCGTCCTTAATAGTTAGCTAGTGAGCATTTAATAACTAGGCATATATCATCTAATGCTTTTAAGCATTGTGTCACTACATGTACCTCCTTCCTTCCTTCCTTCCTTCCTTCTTTCCTTCTTTCCTTCTTTCCTTCCTTCCTTCTTTCCTTCTTTCCTTCCTTTATTATTTTTTGAGACAGAATTTAGCTCTGTAGTCTAGGCTGTCCTTGAACTCATGTAGCCCAAGCTGGCCTCAAACTCATGGCAGTGCTCCTACCTCAAACCTCCCAAGGGCTGGGTTTACAGCTGTGTGCACCACTATGCCCAGCAAATATTTCTATTAGTACAACATACTGGTTGTTGTATCTTTTTTTTTTTTTTTTGCCTTTTTGAGACAGGGTCTCGCTATGCAGTTGAGGCTGGCCTTGAGCTCACTTTTGTAGCCCAGGCTGGTCTCGAACTTGCACCAATCCTCCTGCCTCAGCCTCCCAAGTGCTAGGATTACAGCCGTGAGCCACCACGCCCGGCTTGTTGTATCATTTTCATTTCCAAAACCAAATCTGTATCTGTGATTGTTACAATTTTCCATTTTAAAGCAAATAGAATATTCAGTTTCCTTCTTCTAATTGCTATCTAATGTAGTATGACAGCTATGTTGTAGAACACAACTTGAATTCTAGCTCTTAAACCACATAGTACTGTGTGACCTCAGGCAAATTATTTAATCTCTAAGACTATGTTTCCTCATCTCTAAAATGAGATCACAGGCCAGGTGTGGTGGTGCATTCCTGTAATCTCAGTACTCTGCAGTCTGAGGTATGAGGATCGCCATAAGTTCTAAGCCAGACTGAGCTACATACAGTCCCCCCCCCAAGGAAAAAAAGTGAAGTGTCACTACTTTCTGGCTCAGAGGGTTTTTAAGGGAATTGAGATAATAATACCACCAAATACACATTAAGGAATAAATAAATGGTAGCTTCTTTTTTTTTCTTTTTGTCCTTTTGAGGCAGGGTCTCACTATGCAGTTCAGGCTGGCCTTGAGCTCACTTTTGTAGCTCAGGCTGGTCTCAAAGTCACACTGATCCTCCTGCCTCAGCCTCCCAAGTGCTGGGATTACAGGTGTGTGCCGCCACGCCCGGCCGGTAGCTTCTTAAAGACATCAATGAATCTTCCAAATATGTCAGATTTTGATAAGATTACTACAGAAAGAAGATGTGTAGAGACTAGGGCTGAAATGAAGCTAGGGAACAGAAATTTACTCAAAACTAGGTTTAAACAAAAGAATGAATTGTGAAGTTGCAGGGGAAACCTCATAATCCAGCTGAATGAAGTACATCTGGTGCTCAAAGGAATACATAATTAGATTTTAAAGCTTGAACTGAGAAAATTCACAGATGATGAGCACTGAAAAAATTTAGATAAAGATAAAGACAAATCCACAATGAAATACTTTCTCACCTCTGCTAGAATGACTGTTATAAAAAAGGCAAGAAATAAATACTGGTGAGGATGTGAAGAAAGGAAAACTCCCACACTGTTGCTGAAGATATAAATTAGCACAGCTAGTGTGGAAAGCAGTGTAGAGGGTCCTCAGAATCTAGAAATTGAACTTCCATATGATCTAGCAATTCCACTACAGTACTCAGTATTTGGATATTCCAAACACAAGGAAATGACATAGAATTGATTGGTATACCACCCTCCCTGAACTAATCACTACTTATTGTATAATGAAATGTACTGAAATCTCACATACTACCCCATAAGTGTGTACAATTATATGCTAATTAAAACATTTAAAAATAAAAAGGCAAGCCGGGCATGGTGGCTCACGCCTGTAATCCCAGCACTCGGGAGGCTGAGGCAGGAGGATTGGTGCGAGTTTGAGACCAGTCTCGGCTACAAAAGTGAGCTCAAGGCCAGCCTGAACTGCATAGCGAGACCCTGTCTCAAAAAGACAAAAAAAAAAGGCATTAGGAAGAATGAAAAATGAGGAGCAGTGAGTGATAACTTGCCCTGAAATATATTGTAGAGTCAACTGCAGATGGATTTAAGAATAGGCCAACAGATCAAAAAACGAAAGACAGTGTATGCACACATACACCGTGTGTGTGTGTGTGTGTGTGTGTGTGTGTGTGTGTGTACATGTGTATGATATTTGATAAAGATGTTCTCAGATCAGTAAGGGAGTGAATGGAATATTAAAAATGATACTGAGATATTAAAATGATAGGTTAATTATCGCACAATATCAAAATAAGTTCATTAAAAGTTAAAGAAACTTAAACTATAAATATATGTAATCCAGTATAGGTAGGTGTATATCTTCTCAAAAAGATGTAAGAATAAAAGAAAATTGAAAATAGAAAAAAGTTGCAACATGTAAAGGTTTAACATTTCTGAACATTAAAATGCCACAAGACATAAATTTAAAAGACAAATGTAAAAATAAAAAAATAGTATTTTAGGGCCTGGCAGGATGGCTCAGTGGTCTAAAGCGCCTGATTATGAAAGCTTAGGCAGCTTCGGAGACCGTGGTTCGATCCCCGGCACCACATGCTGCACCAGCCCTGCCCTGAGGATAGGCTGAGCCGGCCATAAAAATAAATAAACAAACAAAAGTTCTGAAACAAGAAAATATATATATATATATATATATAAAATACTATTTTAAGTATAACAAAGGGTAAGGCTAATACCCTTACTATCAAATACTGACAAAACAAGATGAATATTCCATGAGTGAATTGGAATAAAGGCATGAATATTTAAGTGTTGATGGAAGAAAGACAAATTGATAAACCAGTTGAAACAATACCTAGGTTTTCTCGTAAACAAAGAAATGAAAATTAAAAAGAACACCCTCCCAACTTGTTAGGATATTTTAAAGTAACATTTACCCTTGGCCATGATACAGGAAGCTTCACACTAATAGAATACTGACAGTGAGAATAGAAATTTGGAAATAATCAAAATGCCCAGTAAGATAGAACTAATTAAGTATAATGTGAAATATTAACATGACAGGATGTTACCTGGGCATTTAAAATCACATTCTCAATAATATGTGAATACTCTGCTATTTTACTCTTAAGTGAAAAAAATAATATTATAGAGAAGTATGGCCTATTTTATTTTGGATAAGTAAATCTTCCACCCCTAATAGCCCTCCACACTGAGTACAGTGTCTACCGCCACTGGAGAGTCAGGTTAGAAGCAGACCTTCTATAAGTGAGGAATTTATAAAAGAATATGTCATCTGCACACATACATTATAGGTAGCCCATGTGAACTAATGTGCATAGACATATTAAAGGATAAATAGTAATCATCTCTAGATTTGGGAATTATGGGTATCTTTAGTTGCTTTTTATACTTCTACTTTGGCAAATCCATTTTGCTTTGACAATTAGAAAGGTCTCAGGAAAATGATTTAAGAGTGGGTTTTGAGCTGGATATGGTGGTGCATACCTATAATTCCAGAATTTGGGAGAGTGAGGCAGGAGGATTTCTATGAGTTCAAGACCAGCCTGTCTAGGAAAAACAAACCAAAAAGAAAAAAAAAGTGGAGGCGGGTAATGGGTTTATTTATTTTTCCTCTGGAAATAGGTTCTGGATCCCCTTGGTTCTTTACTGCATTCTGTGTTTAACTGAGAATTGGCCCCCTGAAAAGACAAAGCCTGCATATCTACCAGATATCAGGGAACTTTGTTCATTTGAAACCTACAGTTATAAGAAAAATACCTTCGTTTTACATTGATCACTAGTGACCTCTCTTGTATCTTGCATAACTCTTCCCCAAAGAGATACAAAGGCACATGTTTGATCTGTTGTTGCATCCTGTGACAGGTAAGAGGTGCTTCTCCTTATACCTTTGTATATGCTGTGTGGAGGCTTGCATCAGAAGGGTTCAGGTCAGTGCAATTGAGTTAGACAAATAGGAGTGGAAATGCTGACAGCAGGACTTCTGTGGGAGTTGTGGATAGGGGACCTGTCAAAACTACATGCTGTTCTATCCTGTGTATCCCTGTCTCTGAAGGTTTCACCGGTCCATCAACCTTAGAAGCCATGTGCCCAACCCTGTCCTTTTACCATCTATCTCCTTTTCTAGCACTAATACTAGTGACTATGCCTTTTTGTCACCTTCATCTACTTCATTCTCCAACCAGTACACCACTGTGACTCGAAGTCTGTCTGTTATTGTCACTTCTGTAGGTTGATGTGTTCGTGGACTCTGTCAACTTCTAATTATTGGTAAAAGGTAAGGTACTATGCTATTGAAGAAAGAACATAAAATTGGATTCCAATAAGTTGAGATTTGAATCCAAGCTTTGCCAACTCCCAGTTGAATGATTTTGGGTAATTGATTGAGTTCCACATCTATAAAATGGTGTAAAACATCTATCCTGAAGAACTACTGGGCTGGTGAGATGGCTCAGTGGTCTAAAGCACCTGCTTAGGCAAACTTAGGCAACTGCAGGAACCGCACTTTGATCCCCGGCACCACATGCTGTGCCAGCCCCACCCCCAGGGCAGGCTGAGGCATATATATATATATATATATATATATATATATATATATATATTATTAACAAGTGTATCTAGCATACCTGTATCTTACATAGCACTAATATTCACTGCATTTATTTTGTCTTACTACAATAAAATAACTTAGCAGTTACCACGGATTAATAGGCATAAAGTCACACATGGTAGGCTCTTAGTGGATATTCCTTGTTATCATTACCACAGCATTACAGATCAGGACTCTGAAGTTTGTATGATGCTGAGATTAAGGGTATGTGGTTAGTAAAGCACTACTGCTTGGTTTGGCACAGTTCTGGCTAGGATTAAGGGTGTGAGTGCTACGCCTGCCTTGGAATGCCTGCATACAATATAAGAAATAAAAAGAATCTTATTTTCTATTTGCTGTCTTGCGTTTCATATTTTCTACCACCTTGAACTATTGCCCCTTTGCCATGTGCCACCCCACTTTAGACCGGGCCAATTGTGGACTGAAACTTCTACAAACTGTGAGCTAAATAAACCTTTTCTCCTTTAGCTTCAGATGTCAGGCATTTTGTGTCAGCAACAAGAAAGCAGTGGTTAAGACAGCCATAAAGGATGCTCCGGTAAAGTTGGGGGTTGCAAGGAGAACTGAGTTGGTAAAAAGATTAGCATTAAGAAGGTAAGTACTTTACAACAGGACAAAGGGAAGGATACCTTGGGGGTATATGAGCAACCAGCAAGACCCCAAGGCTCAACATTGCGAAAAGTGAAAGGTTGCTTTGTTTTGAGAAGACTTCAGGTTATACTGACACAGAAGGTCTCCTTAGGGCATTTGTTCTGTGGGTTCACTGTACTCAGCTATCCAGATACAATGGTCCTCTGGGGCCACGATCCCAGGGGGTGTGGGCACCACTCAGCTGGCAACAGATCTTATCATCCATGTGATGCTGGTTTTTTCTACGTGTTAGTAGCATTTTTATTGACATAATAATTACATTTGAGCCGGGCGTGGTGGCTCACGCCTGTAATCCCAGCACTCGGGAGGCTGAGACAGGAGGATCGGTGCGGGTTCGAGACCAGCCTGGGCTACAAAATTGAGCTCAAGGCCAGCCTCAATTGCATAGCGAGACTCTGTCTCAAAAAGACCAAAAAAAAAAAAAAATAATTACATTTGATATAAGACAAGGAATAAATTAAAAGTAGCAGAAATTACATTATGTTAAATCAATGTTTCAACGTATGCATTTGTGATTAAATTGAGTGAAGCTCAGCAACATAAAATAATCTTTCATAAATAATTTATGGTAGGTCAGATGCTACAATCCAGATACTTTTATCCGAAATTTAAGGATATATGTACCTGGCAACAGGTACATGCAGGAAGAAATAAGCAAAAATTAGGAAGAAATAGGAGAAAACCTGATAAAATGGAAAATAGGTGATAGCCATCTGAAGTGGTACTTAAAATTATGAGTGTAATACACCTATAATAGAGATCGTAGCAGAGAGCTTAACTGACTTACCCAAATCTCCTTTCATCACTTGCATCTTACTAAAATGAACTCTGCAGTAGTACATTGAATCCCATTGAGAGGACAAAAATCCAATATACAGAATTTAAAGAGAAATATCACTGGGGTTTTACATTTCGGTCTATGATAAGCTGGCTCCAAGGCAAAAATATTGTGCAGTAAGGGGATGGGGACAAAATCTTCTAGCTTAATTGTATCCAGGGAGCAAGGCACAAAGGATGAGCAGAAGCAGGGCACGTACCCTCCAAGGTCATGTCCCTAGTAACCCATCTGCTACACTAAATCCTAGCGTCTAATAGCACATAAAGATAAGAACATCCAGGGATAACATGCCCCATCATTCGATTATTTCTTTAGAAATATCTTTTTCTATCACTGTGAACTATGCATAGGCTCTTTATATGGCCAATTCAATTTTTTATACTCTAGGCATGTTTTTAAAAATGCTAGGGAAAAATTTGAAAGGTGAGCTTATCTATATTAATCATGAAATTACTTTTACACAATTTGTGTGTTATACAAATTCGTGTTTCTTGTAAAAAGATACATGATTAGTGAATACACATTTCATGTGTTTGGACTTACTCATACATAGCTGCCGTTTCTAGCTGTCTATACATTTTAAAGTGTCATTAAAGCACCAACCTGATAGCTCAGCAGACTAAAGTGCCTGCTTAGGCAGACAGATTCAGGGACTGAGGTTCTGCTAAACATATTGTAACCATCTAAATACACTTGAAGTTACAATAATCACTTTCTGAAAGTCTCAACTGTTCCAAAATTACTCAGGAGTCCATGTCACAGTTTCCTGGAGCTAGGGAGACAGCTCAGTGGTCTAAGCACCTGTCTGGAAAGTGCAAGGACTCGAGTTCAGTCCCCAGTTGGAGGCTTGCTGGTTATGGGGGCTTGCTGTTTAGCTAAGTTGTTTAAAGTACCACTTGTGAAAACCCAGTCAAGTGCAGGGGACTACGGTTTGATCCCCAGCTCCACAAACCAAAACACACCTATATTTAAGGCAGCCTGAACTAGCCAAAAAAATCAATCAATCAATCCTTCACTAGTACCACATGCTGCAGTGCCTTGCCAGCCACCAAATTCAGGTGTGTTGGTGCACCCCTGTAATCCCAGCTCTGGGGAGGCTAACACAGGAGGATTTTACTAAAAAGATACTCCTGGTTTGGAACACGGCAGAGCGGAACTCCACAGCAGGAACTGTCTCAGCTGCCTATTGAGACCCTGTGCCAAATAAATAAATAAACATGTTTAGAAAAGTTTCCTGTAAGAGGCACAGAGGATTTGGGACCTGGCAGAGTAGAAATCCACAGCAGAGAGGCCCAACTTGGGACCTGGAAGAGCGGAGAGGTGATGCTGGTTTTATAGGCATGCACAATGTAAGAGGTATAGATTTACGAAAGTTTCCACTCAGATTTCAAGAGGGCCTGGGAAGTCATGCAGTATGCTCCTGATAAGACAGTATGTAAAGCTGTAAGAGTGAAGTAAAAAGAAAAGTGCAGTGGATATTCCAGCAAGTTGGAGAAGCCAGGAATGTGAAATATCTAATGAAGGCCACAAGGAATGAGCAAAGTCAGCCCCAGACAGATGTCATGAGAGCCATACCCATTGACAGTGCTGTTGGGGTGGGGCCACCCATGACTTTAGGAATTTGCATTTTGCCACAACTTCCCCTCGAGTGCTGGACATAAAGCTAGAGGGTTTATTTATTTATTTGTATTTAGTACAGGGTCTACAGGGTCTCACTACACAGATCGGACTTGTAGTGTCCTCCTGTTTTCAGCCTCCCAAGCGCTGGGATTATAGGTGGATGTCACTACACCCAGTCTCAATCATTGTTTCAGTGCGCCCCAAGTGCGGGGCCAGCACAGCATTCTGGGGATCAAACCCCTGTGCTACACTGCCTAAGCTCGCACGTTAGTCCACTGAGCTGTCTGGCTGGCCCTTGAGCTTCAAGGTTTATTCTTTGCCCTGCTGGATTTTGGTCTTGTCTTGGCCCTGTTCCTCCCTTTAGAATGGGAATGTTTATCCTATGCCATTATATGTCATCAGTATTTAAGTTTTATTTTTATTTTTATAGTGGCTCACAGGTAAGACTTTTGAGTTTCAAAGAAGACTTGAGCTTTCCAACCGTGCTAGAATGGTTAGTATTTTGACAACTTTTAGAAGGAGTCTAAATGTACTTTGCATTAAGGGATGCATGTAAGTCTTTGGAGGATCTGGGACAGAATATTATGGTTTACATTTAGAGGTCCCCACAAAGCCTTGTGCTCTCATAGGCAGAACTTTTGAAAGGTTATTGGATTATGGCAGTAGTATAGCAGATTTACTGTTAGGAGATGGGGGGGGTCTGAGTTTAAGAGGTGGGTCACTGGATATAAGACTTCCCTTTTGGCTCCTTCCTTTACTGTCTGCTTGCCTGAAACTATGAGGTGAACAGCTTTCCTCTGCCCAGGCCCTCCTACCACACCTTCCCCTGTAGTGCCTGTCAATGACAGGTTAAAAACTTGACTCAAAATAAACTTACACTTTAAGTTGTGGGTGTCAAATATTGTGTAAGATAAGAAAGTGACCGAGGAGATAGCTTGATGGTCTTAGAGCCTGATTGGCAAGCGCAAGGTTCTGAGTTCAATCCCCAGAACCACATACCAGTCCAGCCCTGAAACCAGGTGTGGTGGGACAAACCTGTAGTGTCAATGCTGGGCAGGCTGAGACAGGAGGATCACTGTGAGTCCAAGCTATGTAGTGAGACCTTGTACCAAATAAATAAATAAATAAATAAATAAATAAATAAATAAATAAAATATTGATAAGAAAGTGACTAAGACAAATAGCTCTGGAACACTTGGCAATTATATTGAGATATATGAAAACTATATACAGACCTACAGACATCAGAGTATATTGTGGACATCAGAGTATATTGTGAAGCCCAAATGGACCAACTATAGTGACACATATTTATTCACATTACCCTGTGGATCAATACTAGTATCCTCAAACTTAATCATTCATCACAAATACAAGCTACGCCCACTTCTAGGATGGCTCAAGTCAGGAGATTTGAGGTGGTATCTGCAAATTTGCATTTGTATCAAGTTCCAGGATGATCCTGATGTTTCTGATCCAGGAACCACACATGGAAAATTTTATTTATTTTATTTTATTTTATTTTTTGTCTTTTTTGAGACAGGGTGTCGCTATGCAGTTGAGGCTGGTCCTGAGCTCACTTTTGTAGCCCAGGCTGGTCTCGAACTCGCACCAATCCTCCTGCCTCAGCCTCCAAGTGCTGGGATTACAGGCGTGCGCCAACACGCCCGGCCGGAAAATTATATTAAGATGCGACAGTGGGCCCTCTCTTCTCAGAATTCCAAGGAGCTCTCAGTATATCCAAGAATATCACAAAGCCATCCCTCAGCCCAGACAATACAGTTCAGGGTTTGGTATTTTTGATGAATCTTTTCCTAGTTACTTTGATCATTGCTGAGATAAAACAATGGCCACCCAAAGTTAAAGGAGGAAAGGTTTGTTTAGCTCAGTTTGTAGCAGTTTCAGTTCATAATTGGCCCCATGCAGAGTGGCACAGCAGACAGGTAGTGTAGAAAAGAAATAGTTCATGGTAGATAGAAGGTAGCAAAGCAAGTGAGTGAACCAGGTGACCATAGCAGCTTCTTTCTGACCCTTTTCTATTTTATCTAGGCTATCTGGTTTAGGGCAGGTACAGACCAATCAGTGAACTAATTTAGGAATCACCCACTCTTTGTGTGTGTGTGTGCACGCGTGCGTGTGCGCGGGGGGAACTGAACTAAGAACTTCGTGCTTCCAGGCAGGTGCTTGTGCCACTGAGATACATCCCTGCCCTAACCACCCACTCTTATTCTGAGCATCCTTAATTCTAGCATCGCACCATAAATCAATCATGCACTCTACATCCACCTCTAAGAACTCCACACCTAAGACTGCATGAGACTTTGGGGCACACCTCAACCCAAGCTGTAATGGACTCTTTCCTCTCTAGCAGTCTCCTGAATAAGTCCGTCTCAATAATCCCAGCTGTAAGGGAAATGAGGGGGCTGGTGAAGCACAGCTTTTGTTCTCTACCCCATTCCTGTTGCCACATCGAGCAAGTAGCCAGCCTCCACTCTCTTAGCTCCTCTGAGCAATCTATGGCATAGCTGGTTTCCACAATCCTGAATAACTCAGGATTATGTATAAGAGCAAGGGAATAGTGCCATGAGAAACAAGGGGGGAATTTTTATTCAGGGAACATCAGAGTATCTCAAAGAAACAAGTCCTCAAGAAAACATAGAAGGCAATACGCCCCTCCACCACATACACAGGACTCTGGCCTAGGAAGAAGCATTTTCCCACCTTGCTTCCTACTCCCTGGGCCCCACCAGCCCTGCATCAGCAGACATGTCCACCCTCAAAGAACCATTTAGACTTGGATAGTGAGGGTAGCAGTGAAAATCCTGATGGATTTAATGGCTCACAGAAGTGCCCCCAGTTCTTGGTTAACTTGTAGGAAAAGGGGCCCTACAATAATGAATAAGACTGAAGTTTCCTTTATGTCACTGAGATGGAAGATGAGCATTTAGGCTGCCATTAAACAAACCTGCCCTGAGATACACAGTACTCAGCAGACACATCAGGCAAGGGTACATTTTTACTACTACTTAGGATCAGAAAATTTCTGAGCAAAGATATCTTTGTGAAGTACATGAACTCCGGGGAACATTTTGTTTAGGCTGGAAGACAGATCTAACCATGCCCCCTGTGGTCTTCATCTTGCTTCCCTCTTTGTCTTGTAGTAGTTGCCTTGAGGGTGTAGAGAGCCCTTAGCTGAAAAGAAGAAGCCCAGGTGCATTCTGAACAATGCTCCTTCTAGGCCATTTTTGTTTTTAACATAATTAGACCTCCTAAGAGAACCACCATCCATATAATCATAGTGGCTCTGTATGTTTTTTTGAGTCAGAGTCCCACCATGTAGCTTAAGGTGGTCTTGGACTCACTGTGTAACCAAGGCTGGTCTCAAAGCATGGTGATCCTCCAGTCTGAGCTTCCTGAGTACTGGGACTATAGGTGTGCACCACCATGCCTGAGCAGGCCTTGTATCTTTGCAATCCATTTTGTTCTTCATGCATGGTTAGCTGAAAAGAGACTTGGGATGGAGACAGCCTGAAGTTGAGGCCTGGAGTGTGTAAGCACCACTGCCCCATGCACTGTCTCCAAGACAACTCAGTGATCTTCCAGACAGGCTGAAAATAGCTGTGCCTGAGGATCAAGAAAGGAAATCAGTGGAGAATGAAAGAATCTCAGTGTGCTTTTTATGAGGCTATTTTCCTGATCTCTGCCACTGTTATTTTATCTCCAATGGGACTAAAATGATGAGTTCAGTCACTAAAGGTCTTTCATGAAAGTCTCTAATATTGCCCCCAGAATCACAGAAATGGATTCTAAGTTGCTTCAATTGGGTTTATCTGAAGGTCCCACTAAATGCAAGGGGAAGAATTGCCTGATCCACACTTTATCTCAGATTAGGGTCTTTGTAGTCATCTGTCCGAACCCACCCAGCAAATTCTAATGTGTGTGCCATGTAACAGAATTGTGGTTTCCAGCTGGTATAATGATATCAGTACCTGTTCATAAATGCAACAAATGCGCTATGATATCTAAAATGTAACACTATCCTCCCAACCCCTTAGAATTCTGAAATATCAATCCATTTTCTCCAATAGGAGAGTGAAGTTCTAACAAAATCTATCCAGAATATATCTTGTTTCCAAAATATATGCCAGAATGTCTTCTTTCTTATTCCATGGCACTGTCTTTAGCTTTGTCCACTCAGGTCTTATTGAATTAAAGGCTGCTGAGATTAAAAAATGTCTTCACACATTTGGAGCTAGAACCTCTTCTACTTCATGGGAAGTTGGTGGAGTTCAGAGATATATAAAATAGACCTTCTTAATGTGATAGAACACATCAAGAAACAAAACATTGCTGTAGTTGATAGTTACCAGTGACATTTGTAATAATAATAATATTTAGTTATTATTGTTATTATTGTTTTTTTGAGACAGGGTTTTATTATGCAGTTCACACTGGCCTTGAGCTCACTTTGTAGCCTAGGCTGGTCTCGAACTTGCAACCACCCTCCTGCTTCAGCCTCCCCAGTGCTGGGATTTTAGGAATGTGTCATGAGTAACTTTTTTTTTTTGTAGTACCAAGCATTGAATTCAGAACCTGTGCTTGCCAGGCAAGCACTTATTCTACTGAGCTATCTCCCTGGCCCTTATTTAGCAATGTGTAATGATGCCTGGCTAATAATATTTAGGGGAAAAGCAGTATTCCTAGAATATATTTAATCTTATGTCCTAAAAGCACAACAATTCTCATGTAAAGACTTAGTGTCATAAGAGAAAGAGGCTAAGGGCACAAACATGCAAAAGAGAGTGTTCCATACTATGATTTTCTTCAAATTGTTGGGCAGTTAATAGCAACCATCCAGAGTACACCTGTGAGCTTCAATGCAGTTGGAGAAGGGTTCTTTATAAAGATTAAGTGACATATTCAATCGAACCTCTTTTTTCTTGAAAATAAGACAAATTATATACAAATATACACACATGAAAAATTAAGCTAGAGAAAGAGCTCTATCTGAAAAAATAGATATATTAATGTATTAAAAGCTGTAACTTGGGCAGGTGAGGTAGCCTAGCAGACTAAAGTGTCTAGTTAGGCAAGCACAGGGACTGCAGTTTGATCCTTGGCACCACATGTTGCACCAACCCCTACCCCAGGGTGGGCTGAGCAGTCTAGGCTTGTAGTACACACCTATAATCCCAGTGCTGGGGAGGCTGAAAACAGGAGGATCACTATGAGTGTGAGCTGCATAGGGAGACCCTGTAATAACCAAATACATTTTAAAAAAATTTATAACTAGTTGGTACAGTACTTGCCTCGGAACATAAGCCATAATTCAATCCCCAGCACTGCAAGAAAATAAAAAAGAGGAAAAAAAGTTTATTTCTTGATAGTGGGTAATGAAATTTTTTGTTTGTACTGTTTTGAAATGGTCTGTGATGTAAAGAAAAAAGGTTATGAAGAAAAAATTGATTTTTTTTCCTTTGCAATTTATTTCCATTCTTTTTTTTTTTAATGGCCAGCTCAGCCTGCCCTAGGTATGGGGCTGGCACAGCATGTGGTGCCAGGGATCGAACCTCAGTTCCTGTGGTTGCCTAAGCTTGCCTAAGTAGGCACTTTAGACCACTAAACCATCTTGCAAGCCCCTCCATTCTTTTTCTACCTCTCTGAATCCAGTGAAAAACTTGTTTTGAATCATCTCATTTGATAGATAAATTTTCTTTTATAGGAAGTCTTTTTATTTTTTTGTGGTACTGGGGATTGAACTCGGGACCCTATGCTTCCCAGGCAAGTGCTTATCCTACTGAGCTATCTATCCAGTCCACTCTGAGAGACTTCTAAAGTGGGGCCTCATGAGACTTTCTGTCTTTGGTTCCTGATATCAGTGGTAGAGGAGCATCCCAAGTCCTCACAGGGCCATCTTCCTGATCTTGATCCCTCTGGTCCTACCCGTGGGATATCTGTGCCTGGGGCACTACTGCAGGCCAGGGGAATAGACACTTTCAGGAGTTATCTGAGGTGGAGCTGAAGTTCTTTCTTGCCCTTCTAAGATTACTACTGGAGGTCAAGAGGTTGTTTATGGAAATGCTATTGCAAATGATGTAGACAGTAATATTAAAGAGGGGCTTGGCCAATTTAGGCTCAGGTACTAGGGGGTCTTGTCATACCTCTTAGAGATGTCATAAGGGTCTCTCCCATTTGAAACTGCATCCTGTCCACCCAGTGATCTTGCATAAGTACCCTCCCTACACACTTGTGCACACATGGGCCTCTCCTTGGCTCCCTGTGCAGCTCAGCATGCCCCTCAGCCTGAGGCTGCCTGAACTGCAGCAACGTCCCATGCAGCATGGTGTGCTCCTCAAGGACGTGCTGAAGCTTTTGCTTCTACAACTACAAGGTCATTTCATTGTGTTCCTTATGCAGTCAGTCACAGCTCTGCGACCAGAACCCAGTAAGCTGCCTATTGTTTATTCCTCCTCCTTTTTATGCAGGCACTAGGCTGGCATGCATACTGCTCCCACTGCCTGGCAGACAGTCACATCCAGGGCCAGTGCGCTTCAGGCACAGACCCTTTGGATGGTGTGTATAATACCTTTAGGTTAGCTGTAGCAGATTTCAGGCAATCTTCCACCTCATTCCAGGGCTGACTTACAGGTATAATAGGCCATCATAAGTGGTGAAAAATACTGAAAAGTTATTGACCATCATGCAATTTATATGTCCATTGATGTAATAATAAATGAAAAACAAGCAAGTTCTTTATAAATCATGTATGCAAAAAACTAAAAATATTATGTGCTATTAGTTAATATATAATTGATGTGGCAGATTGAGAGTCTCTAGGCATTTGAGATTGTCCTTATAGTGTGTTTTGGAAAGGTCTCTTTGAGAAAATGACATATGATCTGGGATCCACAACTCCAGTGGTAAATGTTTCATACTTCTGAGGTCTGTTTAAACATTTTTAGGCCTCTTTGGAGTAAAACAGATGCCAGAGTAACCAGGGCATGGTGTAAAATGGTTCAAATGTTTACCCTTGAGCCTCATTTTTTTTGGCTTTTTGAGACAGAGTCTCACTATGCAGTTCAGGCTGACCTTGAGCTCACTTTTGTAGCCCAGGCTGGTCTCGAACTCACACTGATCCTCTTGCCTCAGCCTCCCAAGTGCTGGAATTACAGGCGTGCGCCACCACGCCCGGCTTGAGCCTCATTTTTTTCTGTTGTAGTTTAGTTTGGATTTTCAGACAAGGTTTTGCTATATAGTTCAGACTGGCCTTGAACTCACTGTCTAATCTAACCTTGGAGTAATGGCAATCCTTCTGCTTCAGTCCCACAACTGCTGGGATTATAGACATGCACTACTGCTCTTCATTTGGATCCCATTCTTTTTTTTTTAATTTATTTATTTTCTTGTTTCAGAACCTTCGTTTGTTTACTCACTCATTTTTATGGCCGGCTCAGCCTGCCCTGAGGGCAGGGCTGGCGCAGCATGTGGTGCCGAGGATGAAACCGTGGTCCCTGAAGCCGCCCAAGCTTTCCCAAGCAGGGGCTTTAGACCACTGAGCCATCCCGCCGGGCCCTTGGATCCCATTCTTTATCAAGGATTTCTTTTTTGGTACAGAGGAGATTGAGCTGCCTTCACACTGAGCTACATACATTCCTAGCACTTTAAATTTGATTCAGTTTTTATTTTGAGACAGAGTTTTACTAAGGTTTCCAGAGTTGAACTTCTGATCCTCTTTCCTCAACCTGCCAGAATGATAGGATTATAGGTGCATGCTACCACACCTAGGTAAGGAGATGTATTTTTTAAGGTGTGAAAAGCAATAGCTCTCCAGTGAATTCCAGTCACATGTAATGATGACAATAACATATGCAAAGTATGCAAATTCTTGCACTTAGTAGATCAAAGCATGTCCCAGGTAGCAAGGGGGTCTTCTGTAAGGGTATCTTTGTTCATTTTGGGTTGCTGTAAGAAAAGACCTGAGACTAAATAATTTATAGGGAAAAAAGTTTATTTTGGCTCATAGTTTGGGGGCTGAGAAGTCCAAGCTCAAGTGGTCACACTGAATGAGGGCCTCATGCTGTACTGTGTCATGATGAATGGCATAACATGTTGGTAGCACATGTGAGAGAAGCAAAGGAGAGTGCAGACGAAGGCAAACATGTGGAGCAGCTTCACTTTCTAATAGTCTACTTGGGTAACTTAACCAAGTTCCATAGGCCCTGACTCACTTCCACAAGATGGGCATTAATTCTTTCTTAGGCTAATACCCTTATGACCTAATTATCTCTCATTAGACGTAACCTGTTAAAAGTTCTACTACCTCACAATACCATTACATTGGTTGGGGTCTGTCATAGTTTACATCCAAAATGCCCATCCAGTCTTGTCATCAGAGATGAAGCTATTGGGAGGTGGCTGGATCCTGAAGACATTCTCCACACCAGCGGGTTTGTGTATTGATAAGTTCATAGCTGATTATGCTATTTGCTGTTGGGCATGCTCAGAAGACAAGTCTTAGTAGGACACGACCTGAAAGGATATACTCTTGTCCCTGGATCCTCACTTCTCTCTCAGTTTCCTGGTCACTATAGTGTGACTACCCATCTTCCACAGGGCCCATTTAGCATGCTGTAACTTCCTGAGATTATATACCAAAATAAATTTTCCTCGCTGAAGTTGCAAATGTGAGTGATTTTGTACCTGTGATGGGAAAGCAACTAATAGAGGAAATTGGTATCAGGTCTGGGGTTGTTGTAAGTGTACTTGAGCATATGGTTCAGAAGCTTTTGAAAGTGTTTTTGGAAAGCTTTGGAGAGATCAGCTAAAGAAGCCTTAGAATACTGTAAGCAGAGATAGATGAGGGATTCTCTTTAGAACTCAAAAGGCCAGAATGCTAATAGGAATGTAGATAGTAAAGGCCAGGCTCCAGAAGTTTCAGTTGGGATTGAGAACGCCATTGGCATTTGGACAAAAGGGCATCTATGTTATGCTCTGGCAGAAGATTTGTCTACTTTTTGCCCACATCTTTTGACTTTGAAGGAGACTGAGATTACAGGAAGTGGGCTAATTCATCGGGTAGAGGAATTATCAAGGCACTCCAAACTTCAGGCTGTGTTATGGGAACAGCTTACTACTTTTAGCCCAATCTATAGTAAGGATAGGAGAAAATGACTGAGCACAATGATTTTAAAATTTGCAGTTTCACCATAATGAAAATGCTTGCAAAATTGAGACAAAGGAGGCCGTAATTTGTGAAAAGATTGAAAGGAAACCAAGTTCTTTATATAGGGGCAGGAAGAAAGATACCTCGAATGTATCTCAGAAATCAACAAGAACATTTCCATTGCAGAATCAGCTGTACAAAACTAAATTTTTCATTTGATAATAGACTCTCTAGGACTACTGCTCATTCAGGGATGCCTAAGGAAGTACAATCTTGAGTTCAGGCACTTGAACATTCAAAAAATGCTATGGCCATAGTCCAAGGGGGATCATCTACTGCTCAAGCTGGTGGCAAAAATGTGGTGTGATACAGCTACAGTCCCTACCAGGAGCTCAAGAAAAGGTGATGCATAAATATGTAAGTATGAAGTGCTTACCTCTTCTACTCAACTTAGTGTTAGTAGTCTTAGCCAGATCAGTGAGGTAAGATAAAAATACACAAATAAATAGCATTCAAACTGTGAAGAAGTAAAATTATCCTGTTCCTCAAAGACATGGTCTGACAACATACAGAAAACATTACAATTTCCATTTAAAATCCTGTTAGAACTAATAAACAAAGTCAGCAAAGTTGCATGATATAGCTGAGGATACAGCTCAGTGGCATAACATTTACTTAGCATGCACAGGGCCCTCAGTTCACTCCTTAGAATTACAAAAATAAGACCAAAAGGACACAGAAATAATTGCATCTCTATGCACTAATAATGAACAATTAGGAAAGGAAGTTAAAATAATTCCACTTAGAAGAGCATAAAAATAAAATGATTAGAAATAAACATACTCAAAGAGGTAACAAGCTTGTAGACTAAAAATCACAAATGTGCCTGAAAGAAATTAAAGAAACTAATAAACAGAAAGTCACACAGTGTTCATGTGTGGAAGACTATTTGCTATCCAGAGCAACATGCACATGCAGGGCAATAAATCCCTATCAATTCCAATGAAAGTTTTTGGGGAAAAAAAGAAAGGAGAATTCCTCTCAAAGTTCAGTGGAATCATTCTGAATAGCCCAAGGAAATTTTAAAAAGAGCAAAGTTGGAAGAAGCTCAACTCCTAATTTCAAAACATCAGGAATGAGGAACCAAAATGGCAGGATAGTGACCAGCAGCACAATATAGCCTTTAGAGAATCCAAGGTCCAGACATCTGGAAAATAACAAGTTGGCAAAGACTTTAAAAGCAAGCAAACAAAAAGAACCTAGATTTCCAGAAACTGGGAGGTGTTACGGCTTGTGCCTAGATGTCCCCCCCAAAGCCTCACGTGATCACACAGGTGGGTTTTTTTCAGAGGCGCCTGGATCTAGAGTGTATGGCACTAGAACTGATTCTTGGTGCAATGCTAGGATCAAGGGCACTAGGATTAAGGGTGTAACTGCTACACACCTTAAGTACCTGGGATAAGACTGGAGATGGATAGAGCTGTGCTCTTCCCTCGCTTGGTTTGCTACCTTCTGCCCACCATGAACTGTTTCTCCTATGCAGTTCCTGTGTGGCACACCACCCTGCCTTGGAACAAGCTGATTATAGACTGAAACCTCTACAAACCGTGACTATGTAAAACTTTCCTCCCTAAACTTTGGATGTTGGGTATTTTGTGTCAGCAGTGAGAAAAGTAACTAATACAGGAGAGAACCGACAAGATGAGTGACTATCGAGAAGGTGGAGAATTGGAGCACAACACAGAGAAAAGATTGAAGTGGTCTGGAAGCTCAGCACAGCTCCAGGGCAGGGAGTCCGTCTGTGCAGACCTAAGGTAATCCCCCAGGTTCAGGAGCTCCACAGAGAAAAAATGCACTGGGTCACCAGCATTAACCTCATGGGAAGGCCACGACCATTGTAAACTGCAAAACAGCAAGGGGGTTTTTCTTTGAAAGTGACTCTTCATTGAAAAGAAAGGCTCTATGTATATGCACAGGACAGCTTCGATAATTATACTACTCATTTCTACTGGTCTATTGAAAGGAACAGTTAATGCTTAATTATTTTTCTTTTTCTTTTTAAAATTTTTGTAATATTTTTTTGAATTTTTTAAAATTTTATTTATTTATGTTTTTCTTGTTTCATAACCTTTATTTGCTTATTCACTCATTTTTATGGCTGGCTCAGCCCACGCCCTGACGGCAGGGCTGGCGCAGCATGTGGTGCCAGGGATCGAACCGCGGGCCCTGAAGCCGCCCAAGCTTTCCCAAGCAGGCGCTTTAGACCACTGAGCCATCCTGCTGGGCCCCATTTTTATAATATTTTGAACAAAAAGAACAAAAAAATAGCACTTTGAACAATTTTTTGTGCTTATATCTGGTAATCTGAACAGCTAATTTAATATTTTTGGAACCGGATATCAAACTTAGTTTTTTGTTTTTGTTTTTTTTTTTCAGAGTCAGGGATTGAACTAAGGTCCTTATGCTTGACAGGCAAGCACTTATTCTACTGAGCTATCTCCCCAGCCCCATGGATATCAAACTTAAGACCTTGTGCTTGCTGGGCAAGTGCTTATGCCACTGAGCTATCTTCCTAGACTCAGGAGGAACTAATTTAAAGACAATATAGGATATAATACCCATTGCTGTAAATTCCTATAAAAAATAGAAAGGTTTGTGCTAATATTGTTTGGACAATTAAATGCTGATATCTTATACTCTGAGTAAGTAACTTAAAGATAACAATATGCAATGTATTAACCACTGTCTCCCTCTTATTATCTTGTTTTCAAATTTTATTTATTGTTTATAAATTAAAAAAAAGAAAGTTCCTCCTTCCATACACCAGGCTAGAGTTAAGAAAAACTTCCAATACAGTGTCCACCATATTTCTAGAGAGTGTTCACTCCGGAACCTTAGCACAACTCCTTTCACTTCAGGGTTCTCAGCGTTCCCCTTGCACAGTGATTGGGTGAAGAGACTGTGGGTTCCACATAGTCTCCATGAGAACTGGGAACATGTGGGACCACACCTGCTGTAGCAAGAAGTCAGGCATTGTTTGTATGGCCTTCAGAGGCAGCTAGTTCTTAAAGTTCAAGCATTTAATACAATGGTCCACAGCATTAATCTCATGGAAAGCCCATGACTATTGTAAACTGCAAATCAGCAAAACTCAATGTAGATCCTGCCATACTGCCAAAGAGTGTTTGGTCAGGTGTGATTTGAGAAGGTAATTGTTTATGACAGCCTCAGAACAACTGCAGAGCGACTCTACTTTAAGGTTTTCGGTAGTATCTTCCTACAGGGATTGGGTGAGAGACAGCCATGGGAGATAGTCACAGAAAGGATAAGGGCTAGACATACACCTGGGATTGTGCAGATCAACCAAGCCAAGAGGTCTTGCTGAAGTTGGTAGATGAGGAAGATAATCAGACCATTGGATTTTCTGGATGTAGGAAGTGAGGCCTGAGTCCAAGGTAGAAACAACATGGCTGGAAGGCCTGGAAAGGTATAGATGCTCACTCCAACCAGGAAAGGAAAGGACGGGGAGAGATGGGGAGAGAAAGAGAGAGAGAGACAGAGATAGAGACAGAGAGACAGAGACAGAGAGGAAGAAGGAGGAGGAGGAGGAAGAGGAAAAGGAGGAACAAGGAAGGAAGGAAGAAGAAAGAAAGAAAGAAAGAAAGAAAGAAAGAAAGAAAGAAAGAAAGAAAGAAAGAAAGAAAGAAGACAAAAGAAGAGGAAAGAGCACAGGAGACTGCTGGAGACACAGAAGAAGAGTGAAAGGGGAGAGAAGTTGGAACAAGCTTCTTGCCCTGTCCCAAAGACTCATGTCCATCTAGTCTACCAAAATACATTTAGTCTATCTCTGATAGTCATAGAATCTTAGTATTACAGCATTATTGAAACATCCAAGTCCAAAGTCTCCTCTCAGTCTCAATACAAACTCAGCTGTAATGCCCTGTAAAAATAAAAAAAGAAAGTTCTAACATAAACAGTTCTAACATAAAACAGCATAGCATAAACATTCCAATTCCAGAAGGATTAGATAAAAATCAGACCAAAAAAGGAACAAAATACAGAGGACAAACATTAAATCTTCTAGTTCTGTGCCAAGCTACCAGGATAGGTTATGTGAGATGTGAACTCCAAAGGCCCTATAAGCTTCCTGGTTGCATTCCACATGGGCTTTTCTCTTAGACTGGCTCCACGCACTCTCTGTGCTTTTTCTCAGCAGATACATCATGATCCTGGCATCTTCGACTTCCTTGAGTCTCCACTGTATCTTTGAATTCATTCTGTTTCATGCACTGCCCTTTCTTAGTCTCTTGGCAGAGGTCTTTTCATTGTTGCTGGACTCCCCGACCTTTTTCTGTAATCTTGGTGGCAGCTGTCTTGAATCCACAGCTCGTGTATATTTCATACCTGAAATGCCAAAACCAGATGAATAATACCACGGTTGGCCATCAGGTTGAGCAAAATGTGAGTTACCTTTTGACCATGACTGCAACAACCTTTGAGTGCCTAGATACCTGAAATCAGCACATAGTGAAAATGTGGTACCCTAGAGACTGTCTTCTCAATTAAAGATTTTTGACTTTTGCTTGATTAAGCCTCTAATGTTCAAGAAAAAAGGCATCATTTTTCTTGTCCTCATACAAACCACTTCTTTTTAATGTTGATCTTTTCAGCAATTGTGCTGTCCTTTGCTCCAACTTCACTGGCACTTCCTTTCTGGTGAAGCTTCAAACTTTGCTAGTTGTTCAAATGCCCTATTTTCTCATGACTCTTGCTGTAGAGCTGGCTAAAAGCATACCTGAAAACAGCAACCAGAAGTACCCAATGCTTAGTTATTTTTCTCCCATTGCGTAGATAAAATACCTGACATCCCAAATTAAGGGAGGAAAGGTTCATATAGATCACAGTTTGTGGACGTTTCAGTCCATAACTGGCTGGCTCCAACGAAGGCTGGCATGGAAGAGGGACAGTGGTTCATGGCAGTGGAATACAGCATAAGCACCAAGAACAGAAGTGGAGCAGCAAGCCTCTTTATCTCCCTTACACTGTATGCAGGCTACCCATCTCTTATGGTTTATGTCTAGTTGCTCCCCCCAAAGTCATGGGGTGGGGACTTCTAGAGTTTGAGACTTGAGCCATGATCCATTGAGATTATGTATTTTAGTACTGATCAGATTATCAGTCTGAGTACTGCTGGGAATTATAGATGCAGCCTGAGGTGGATAGGCTAAGGCAGAGAGCCTAATATAAAGAGAGACAGAGTATCTCTGTATCTCTGTGGCCCTGATTGGTTGTGGTTGCCTGAGTCATCGTATTGTTGCTGTTCCACTGCCATGAACTGCTGGCCTCTGCATTGTGCCTCTCTGCCTTGGATCTAGCCAAGTATGTACTGAAACCTTAAATAACTGTGAGCTAAATAAACCTTTCCTTCCTTCATTTTGAGTGTAGGGTATTTGTCCCAGCAATGAGTAAAAAGTAACTAAGATACCATCCTAGGGCAAGTGTGTCACTCACATTACCAATTCCAGCACCAGACCATGGGCCAATCACAAACCCTAGCTTCAGCCACCTCCAAAAAGCCCACCCTCATTGTGGAGAACTGCATGAGTGACTCTTTTTGAAGGAGGAGCAGTTGTCACCATTTTGGGTATGGCTGACGCTAGGTCCATGTATTGACATGTACAGAGCTGGCTAGGACTTTTCCTTATGCCTTCGACTGAGTTTAACTAATGCATATTGATCCAACAGAGGTGCTGACGGCAGTCTTTGAAGATGGCAGGCATGTTTCCCCAGAACTCCCACCTGCTGTTTCCTCCTGTGAGCTGGGATGAGGTGGGATGAAGAGCCAACACTCCTCATTGTCCAGTAGGGTCCAGCCTCAAGATATAGGCTATGATTTCCTGGGGTTGAAACATTATACATCAGAGCCAGAGCACCGACCTCCAAACATTAGATACTATCTCAGTTGTGTTATGTAGATTACTCTTTCTGCATATCACTGTCTACATATTACAGAGGTGATTTCAGGCCTCCCACCCAGCCCAGCTCAGAATATTCATCCTCAAGCCACTACTTTCTTCATCAATGAATAAATCCTTGATTTTGCCTTGGGTTGAGACCTTTGTTCTGGATAGCCATTATCATGGCTGGACTTAGGACTCCTTGGCTCTCCATAACTACAAATATGCCTTAGTTTATTTATTCTTGCTGTGGGCTGCACTGGGTGTGGTAGATTGGAATTACTTGATGGGGTTCTAATAAGTTTGTAAGGGATTACAAATATCAACTTCCTGCACAGAGATGAAGACCAAACAGGGCTCTCTATATTTGATGCCCAATGTGGGGAACACTTGACCTTCTTGGCACAACAACCACTATCCAAAATCAGGTGCTGACAATTCACTGGACATTTCATGACCAATTTAGAGGTAAGTGGAACATTCTATTAATTGTAGTGCTTGGGTTCAAGTAGCAAATAGGAACCAGCTCAGTAACAGTCCCCCTCCTTCCTTCCCTGAAAAAATTGCCAAGTATGAATGAGGCTTTATGGGGTTATGCAGACACAAGCCATAACACATGCCATAACATAAATGCTGTGCTGCCCTGGAATTTCCTCTACCCTATTAATCTAATCTTTCATCTTAGTCCCCTGCCAAGTCTCAGGACAGAGCATAGCACACATGGCCATAAGTGAACTGTCAACAAGATTCTTGTTCTCAAGTCCTCTTGAGTCTGCACTTTATTGTCCACATTCTTATCAGCATCCTGGACTTTCAAGTTCTCACCAGTGTTGCGCACCAAGTACTGCTCACCACATTCTAAAGATTCTGTAGCTGGTATCACCAAACTTTCCCACATTCCTCTTGAAAACAAGTTCCAAAGGCTTCTAAACACTATGGTCAGGGTCAGTTACAGCCTGACCCTGTAAATGACCAATCAATCCACTTCCAGTGCTGAAATCTGTATTAAAAGTTCTTTCTTTCTTTCTTTCTTTCTTTCTTTCTTTCTTTCTTTCTTTCTTTCTTTCTT
>PVJA010019648.1:18905-38297 GCA_004027025.1 Myocastor coypus | reverse complement strand
CCTTGACCACCCAGCAAGAAAAAAAAAATCCTTAATTACAATGCATGGAACGCAGAGCTAGATTGGTGAGATGAGCTTTAGGAGGCTTAGATTCAATAGCCTCCAACGTCACAAGCTTCACTGGTGGCACACTGCAATTGCAAAACCTTTGACTGTATATGTATCTGCTTCCTCTTAGTCCAAAGAGAAGTATATTCTTCCTTTTTTTTTCTTTCTTTCTTTCTTTTTGCTATGCAACATTAATAGGGAGGTGGGTCATGCCCACACACTGCACTCTATAGAATGATTGTGAGGATAATATGCAATATGTCAACTTTCAAAGAAAAAAAGGGGGAAAAGAAAAAAAAAGTAATGTGGATTTAGAAAGGTTAATGTTTAGTTGTTTGATCAATCTTATATACCTATATGTATTAATCTAAACTGATCCGATGATGAAAATATGTAATATAACCATTGTTAAATTTAAGCAATAAAAGAATTGAAAAAAAAAAAAAAGAAAGAAAGGAATAGATAAGTTAAACATGAGATGAACTGGGAAAGCCTGCTTTCTTAGGAGCATTATCAAGTAAGGTCTGGAGGAAATGGGACATCCTGCTCAAGGAGTGTTTGTCTAAAGTAGCCAGCATCTAACGAGTCTGGCTAAGTAGCTAAATTGTCCACACTGGGCTTGAATTTGTGGTCCTCCGGTTTCAGCTTTACCCTCCGCTGCTACCCACAGTTCTTTTCTTCGTTTCTTTATCAGAAGATTATGAGCACTGAAACATGGGTACCCTCCTCCTTTCAAATGTTTTACAGGCAGTGTCTCTCACTAGGTTGCCTGATCTGGCCTTAAACTTACAATTCTTTTAAATCAATCTCCAGATAGGCTGAGAAATACACACTTAAACACTACACCTGGCTTCTTTGCTCCTTTCTTCACATTACACGAGAACATAAGCTTTCTTTTACAACTTTTTTATTTTATTTTTTTTTCCTTGTTTCAGAACTTTTGTTTTTTTATTTATTTATTTTTATGGCCGGCTCAGCCTGCCCTCAGGGCAGGGTTGGTGCAGCATGTGGTGCCAGAGATCGAACTGCGGTCCCTGCAGCTGCCCAAGCTTTCCTAAGCAGGTGCTTTAGACCACTGAGCCATCCTGCCGGGCCCAAGAACATAAGCTTTTTGCTAATGCATACATTTAACAATTCCCCACTTAGCACCTTGCACACTGTAATTGTTACATTATGGAATGAGTGATAAGTTAGTGATACATTAGTTCACCGGGATGAATTTTTAAATTTTAGTTGGCATTAAAACTTGTAAAGGAGAGACGTGAATACTTACATACTTTTGTAAAGAAATAAAGAACTAGAAAAGTAGTTGGAATCTGATGATGGACATTTCTTCTATTCTTAACATTTGTACTTTGTTCATGAAATGAATACACCATTTACTGTGGATGGATCGTAGAATGTATGCAGGGACTGTCACCTATAGCTAGTTTAGACTCTGAAACATATGGTATATGACTTCCTATGAGCCACATAGTAAGCAGCATCACCGTGTACCAGGTCATCAAATACAAAGTTCATTATGCATTTGCCAAACTCAGAATCCTAAGGAAGAAAGGCAGTTCAGAACGCTGAGGCTGTCCTGGCAGTACAGGCTCAGATGAAGAATCAGCTCATGTGAGGGGAAAAAAAGAAAGTGAAAACGATTTGGACAAAGACAGGAAGAGACAACCTGGCCACTTCTGACCACAGTTTATCAGCATGCTTAAAGGACAGACCCGCAGACACCACAGATGTGCAGTGAAGGCTCCACGTTCTATGTACACCTCATACTGGCCTGAGATGTTATTTTAGACCATTTTTCCAATCCTCTGAATCAACCTGTCCTTGTCTGTAAAATAAGGATGCAACTGTGTCTACCTTAAAATTTGAGTGGGGATTCAATTTAGTAACGCACATCTATTTAGTATAATGCCTTGCATGCATTAGGACATTAATAAGTATTTATTATCATTAGTGGTTGCATTAAGGAGTGAATAGCGTATTCATACTGAACTATTTTATATTTCCATGAAGAGGGGTGAACCCACCACAGGGAACACAGGGCTGGAGTGTGTGGAACATGCCCCCGGCCACCAAATCCAGGCTGGATGGTGCTCTCTGAAGAATTTCCACTATTTTGAGTCTTGCTTCTATTTAGTATGCTGAAATTCTGTCTGCATGCACAGTGAATAATCTGTCTTATAATATGGACATTTTGCATGCACAGTGAATAATCTGTCTTATAATATGGACATTTTCTTCTGCAACATCTTATTCACTTGTCTTCCTGGAACTATGCTCAGGTCATCTTGAATAAAATTTAAGGCATTTCCAAGCTTCTCAGTCACATATTTTAGACAGGCAGTTCTTACATTTCTACTGGCAATTAATCACATCTGTTGAAATCATTTTACTGTCTCAGATCCTGAGGCATAGCACATTTTCTCTACTTAGTTGCCTGCTAGCTAACTTCCCCACTAGTATCCACGTGTGCCGCATGTGTCTTCTTCATACTACACATACCTAGAAAGTACGCAGAAGTGGGGTCTGCCTGTAGTGCTGGCTTGGAAACGCTCAGGTCCTTTTTCTAGGGCAAAGAAAGGCTTAGTGATAGAATGCATAGAAAGGATAATATATTCACAAAATTTAATGTCAGAGAGCATGGCAGTGAAGGAAGTAAGAAGATAACAGCGGACTGGAGAACAAACATGAAGAAAGGGACATTCAGGAATCAGTACTGTTCTAAGAACACAAATGATTTGCGTAGAGATGTGGTGAATCACACACCTATGATGGCTGCAAATTATTAGCTATTTGTATGTTTGGGAGCAGGGAAGCTACCTCTGGGGTAGGAAAGGTGGCCATCTGAGGGATGGGAGAAAATAACTTTGATTTCATATTGTCTTCAAATTCTCTTCCCATGTCACTAGAAACCACTTCCCTAAAGAAAGGATCGCTGGAATTCAAGTGACACCTTGCTGACTGATTACATGCTCCACTTCCAGCCTTTCCATTTCTCTCTTATGAGACCTGTACTTTCTAGGCCTGTAGATGAGGGCGTGGCCTTACAGAGGAAAGATCTCATGGCACTATGTGCCTCTTGTTTGTACAAAAGTTCTGCCCTGCTCCGAATATGCCAGCAAGTCTCTATTGTATTAATAAAGTGATCCCAGAGTGTTCTTGTACCTCGTCAGACACTTGAGTACCCAGAGTGAAGACTGAAGCCCATGGTGTATGACTGAGCCCTCAAAAAACATTGAAATTGTTGGTACCTTGATCCTTGATTTTACGGTATCCATAACAATGAGAAATAAATTTGCTAAGGCTAGAGCAATACCTTACTGGTTTAAGCACCTGTCTGGGGGTTACCAGGACCCAGGTTTGATCCCCAGCACCACATGCTGTGTCAGTCCGCTGAGCTGGCCACTAAAATAGGGCATGGTTGGCACACACCTGTAATCCCAGCACTAGGGAGGCTGAAACAGGAGGATCGCTATGAGTCTGAGATGCATAGTGAGACCCTGTACCAAATACACGAATTACAAATTAAAAATTATTTTTATAAGGTCTATATTCATCATTTGTCATTATAACAGCCCAAGTTGACTAAAAAGTTAAGCTAAGAAAACAATGTTCTGATGATAAATGGAATGTGTGTGTATTGATAACATTTATTTAGGGGTTGTTTCCTCAGTTTATGTGTGAGCTTTCGTTGATTTAGAAAAATAATGCTTGGGGCTGGGGAGATAGCTCCGTGGCACAAGTGTCTGCCTGGCAAGTGCAAGGTCATGAGTTTGAACCCCTGTCCCACCAAAAAAAAAAAAAAAAAAAAAAGAATAGAAAAACAATGCTTATGCCTATTGAGCTGGTAGATTAATAGTACTAAAATGGCACACGAAGAAACAATTTCCTTTTATGTATTTAGTGCAGGGTCTACAGGGTCTCACTACACAAATTGAACTCATAGTGATCACCGTTTTTCAGTCTCTCAAGCACTGGAATCACAGGCACATGCTGCCACACCCGTTTTAGTCACTGTCTCAGCAAACCCCAGGGGCGGGGCCTGCACAGCACCCTGGGTATTGAATGCCAAGCCCTGCACTTCCTTAGGCAGGAGCTTCGATCCACTGAGCTATCTGGCCACCTAAGAACTGTTGGTTTTTACTTTAAATACATGATTTGAATTTGACTCCTTTTTTGGTAAAACAATAGATCCCATTGTTACTGATTCTGAATGAGGTTTTGGACTTAGAATTACAAGGCACAAAAAATGCAGGCCAGTGTCCCTTGGCTACATGGGTTGCAGAGAATTACAAATTTCAATTCTGCAATATCATGAGGTCAAGCTACTTTTCACTCCTCTGCAGAAGCATCAATTTTATAAAGTTCAAATAAGTGTTTGTTAAACTGGAACCCTGGGATCATACTTAATGTTGAATGTTCCTTTATATCCAATCTCCAATTTAACTGAAAGTCTCAAAACTCTCAAAATTATATCCCAGCTCTTCTTTCTTTCTTCTTTTTTTAAGAAATTTATTTTATTTTATTTTATTGTTTCAGAACTTTTGTTTGTTTGTTTATTTATTTTTATGGCCGGCTCAGCCTGCCCTCAGGGCACGGCTGGCGCAGCATGTGGTGCCAGGATCAAACTGCGGTACCTGCAGCCGCCTGCAGGCGCTTTAGACCACTGAGCCATCCTGCCGGGGCCTAGCCCAGCTTTTCTAGCCTGACGTTTTCTTTCAGCCTATATCTCATTTGTAGTACTAATTCCTCTGTACCAATGTCTGAGTTACTCTTCAAGGAGTTTGTAAAAATTAAATCCACCCAATATTTCACTCACTCCAATAAGGCTAAAATACAAATTAGCTGACCTTGTCTGAGAATGCTTCCTGAGTTGGCCTCTTCTGAAATTCTAATCGCATGTCTTCTGGCTCCTCAGCCTCTCATCTCTGCACTGAACACCCAGAGATTAGTCCCCACCACAGAGCCTTTGCACTTGCTTTTCTCTCTACTCGGAAAGCTTTCTTTCTTACTGTGAACTCTCCTTTTCTCTCAAATGGCATTAATTACCTTTCATCGTCCTTATTCCCCATTTTTAGTTATGTTATATTGCTATATGTCAGGATCTAAGCTGGTTCACCGTGTTTCTTTTCCCACTAAAACAAAATTTCTGTCTGTATTGGGACCTCTTGAATTTGTTTAATGCTGCAATCATAATAGCAACATTCGGGTAGTAGTTTGAATCAAGCAATAAATATTTCTGTAATTGACAATCGGATCATTATAATTTGTTATGCTTAGGGTATTTGTGTGTGCACACACACACACGTGTGTGTATGTATGTGTATGCCTGTATACACTCTTTTTTTTTTTTTTTTTCTTGTTTCAGAACTTTTGTTTGTTGATTTATTTTTATGGCCGGCTCAGCCTGCCCTGAGGGCAGGGCTGGCACAGCATGTGGTGCCAGGGATCGAACCGCCATCCTTGAAGCTGCCTAAGCTTTCCTAAGCAGGTGCTTTAGACCACTGAGCAATCCTGCCAGGCTCGCCTATATATACTCTTTCAACTCCTACTGGACTGGAAGCAGTTGTATCATTCACATAAAAGAGAAAATTGTCTACCCTACGAGTGCCCAGCAGCCTGCGACTCAGGGCTCATTACTCCTTTCTCTTTTCCAGAAAAAGAAACATAGTTGCATCGAAATCACTAAGTGCTATGAATTCCATTGACATTTCCATGGAGAAAGTGGGAGAGGCATCCCATTTCAAGAACTATAGAAACAAATTCAGAAACCCCCACCAGACCTTTTGCTCTTCTTAAACATCTCTCAAAATAGCTACCAACACAGTGTCAACCTCTTTGCCCCATCCCTTTCTAGATTTTAAATGAAAAACCTTTCTGTCAACGACTCCAGATCATCCGAGGCTTTATTATTCTAATGAGACGAATGTCCACAGAGCAGCTCCAGATGATCACACTCAATACTCAAAAATAGACAACCAGAATCTTAAGGTTACAGAGATTCTCATATTACATAGTTTTGAATCTGTACATGTATCCAGGTATATATTAGACATATTTTTGTCTCTATATATCAAACAAATATCTATTTTTATGTACAAGATTTTCTTTATGGACAGTTTTCTGACTTGGACTAATATCTTTAATGCAAAAACATTGGTTTTCTATAACCTACCAACCCTGCAGATACCTGGAGTCAGATACCATGCACCTCAGATTAGAATCACTTTCTAAATGTTTCTTTACTTCCTATTGCCAGTAATGGAAATACTCAAGGTGGGTTAACTTGTGAGGCAAAGACATACATTTTAGCTCATGGATCTGAGAATGTTGGGGAAAGGACCTGAATCTGGTGGTGGCTTTCTTGCTGGAAGTTCCAGGTGTCCAAGCGTTTACAGAGCAAGATCCTGGGAGCAGGAGGGTATTTCTCTTCTGCTCTCACCTTTCGTTTTCGGGATTCAGTCGTGCTGCTATTTCCTGAAGCCTTGATAACATCTCCTAATCTGAATCACTTCCTAATGGCCCCAAATCTTTCACACCAGAGTAGAATTATGTTTTCACCCTCTTCATACCTGAAAATATAAAATAAATTTCAACACATGAAATCTTGATGGGAGATATTCAGACTACAACCCAGCCATAGCTCTACTTGCAGGAGTTTTGGAAAACTGGTAACAATTCTGACTTCGCAAAGCAGCTCGTGGTTTTAGTGCCATGGCCTTTGCAGAACAGTTATTTCTATGATTGGTACATGGTATGCCCTATTAGGGAAAAATTTTCTTTAAAAACCATTTGCATTTCAATGTGTTTCTTAAGCTTTGTACCTCAGTATTCTGTAGTAGGCTGGCTATAATCCTACTTCAGCCGTAACACCCATTATTATTTACTCCTTTCCTAACAATGTAATCAATCTCTAGAACCTACTTATGCTGTACCTCTCAACTGCTGTACTCTTTAATCAATATTTCTGCACTTCTGTCTCCTCTACACCCAGTTCTTGGTAACCGCTATTATACCGTGCTGTGTAAAAATGCTAGGAACACGGACTCTAATGTTCTAATTTTTTAAAAATGGCAGTTATATCAGGCTGTAGATATATTACTTAGTTTGATGTAATAATTTCAAAACTGAGCATATATCAAAATACCATGTGTAAACTGTAAATATGTATACCTTTCATGTGGAAGCCCCAAATAATAATGACAGGTTTTACTAAAAAGTAAACCTGAATATATCATTTTATAACCAGTAAAAGTGACCAGGATTTTGCATATGCTTACTATTTGATGTAGGAAGAATGTATGTAAGATAGCGTTGGGGTATGAGGCCTTAAAATAGCTTTACATCAGTGTGACCCAGCTACATCAGCTCTAGTGTATAGCTTTCAAAACATAACAACACTATAACATTTTATTCTTTCTCCCCAATATATACTAATTTCCAGGAAAACGTGTTAAGAATGCATTAATGATCACTCCTCTGCCTTTTGGGTAACATCAAGTGAAGAATGCATTAATGAGCCGGGCCGTGGTGGCACATGCCTGTAATTTCAGCACTTGGGAGGCTGAGGCAGGAGGATCCACGTGAGTCTGAGATTACCCTAGGCCACAAAAAATGAGCTCAAGGCCACCCTGAACTACATAGCAAGACATTGTCTCAAAAAGACAAAACAGAACAAAAAGAATTCACTAATGATGGTCCTGGCCTGTGCTTGGATCTGCCCGGTCCAAAGGCTCCTTGAGCATTGCTACAGTCAAGAGATCTTTCTGGGCCACAGGCTACATTTTGGACAGGCAGTCAGGTTTGCCTGCTTTTCATCCCAGCATTTTCTCCTCCAGCAGTTCTTTCAATAGGCTACTGGGCAGGAAATAGAGCTCAGGTAATTGATTGCATTAAAACAGAACACCCAGATGCCTACTGAAAGGGATATTTCACAATTAGATTTTACCTTAATTAGGAGTTTGCTTTCTCTTTTTCTTCCTCAGATCTTATTTCCCTTTGATAAGTTTGGATTCAGGAAATAAATGCACAAAACTCATGCTATATATCACTTGGGTTACCAGGAGAAGGATTCTATGTTGGAGCAGGATATCTGCATTTTCCGAGCAAGCACTGCCTATGTGATTCAGGGAAAGTGGATCATTTTTCTTCGTTTGACTGCAATTTTGCTCGGAAATCTCATTGGAAGCTCTTATGCTTTTTGATCTATTCTGGTGCTAAAAAAGAAAAAAACAAAAAACAAAAAAAAAAAAAAACCAGGCAGGGGAATGCAGTTGGGAGGAGAGTATCTCTAAGTTCTCCATGCTCTCAAGTGAAATCACCCTGTCCACTGACGCAC
This sequence comes from Myocastor coypus, assembly GCA_004027025.1. Classification (NCBI taxonomy): domain Eukaryota; kingdom Metazoa; phylum Chordata; class Mammalia; order Rodentia; family Myocastoridae; genus Myocastor; species Myocastor coypus. The sequence goes on along the minus strand of PVJA010019648.1, from coordinate 29,908 downwards.
AGGTACTGATTTTTCTCACAAATTTGTTCATTAAATGCTTCTGGATGTTTCCTTAGGCTTTCTCCAAGGCTTCTGTCAAGGATGCTGCCTCTATGATTACAACGCAACCCACAGGGCTTTGGAAACTGTTTCCTAATGATGAGACAATGCCTCCTACACTTGTCCAAACCAACTGACAGATAACGATATCAATTATGTAAGCCTCAAATAGTGCTTTGTCATTTGTGACCATTTGTGCTTTAATTCTGTTTTGTACAAAGTTTAGCCAGCCAGTATCAAGATAAAAGTTGATCTCATATTAATTTTCTAAATTTTTATGCCAATTTGGGCACAAGCTCTAGCAAAATAATGAATTACAGTGAGACTAATGATACTAGTCATCATAGAGATGATATGTTGATAAAATTCTATTGTGTTATTGCACAACAATTTAGGATACATAATCTTTGAACTGGAGATTTTACTTTTCTAGGCCCTTGTTATTCTTATTCATAACTAACATTACTTTTGTTACCTTATTTGTAGGGTAATACTTTGGGGACAGGAAAGATAGCTCAGTAAAAGAAGTGGTTGGCTAGCAAGTGCAAGGTCCTGAGTTCAATCACAGGTACTGAAAAAAAAAAGAAAGAAAGAAAGAAAGAAAGAAAGAAAGAAAGAAAGAAAGAAAGAAAGAAAGAAAGATGTAGGTTTCGTAAGGTACATACATCAACTAAGTGGATCTAAGGTTATGGAATAACTAGAAAAGAGAAGTGATAAAGAATAAATTGTTTGTTATTGATTTTGTTTTGTGTGGTTGTTTGTTAAGGAAAATTTTATAGAGATAAAAGGCTTGCTATTCTAGATTGTGTATGTTGAGACCCATTAGAAGAGGTTCTATCAAATTCTAGGAAGCTGCGCCCTGATGCAGCTAGTGAAGGTATTGATTGGAATACAATACACTACTCTAGATCTGACAGGGCTGGGTTCCTCTCACACCTCTATCTCCTGTATTAGTTTTGCCACATTCTCACTCCAATCCCTCTCGTCTGTGTTTCAGAAAGACTTGAAAGGGTCAGCAAAGTAGCTTAGTAGACTAAGCACCTGCTTAGGCAAGCACAGAGTCCCGGATTTGATCCTTGACACCACGTGTTCCACCGGCTCTATCCCTTGGGCTTGCTGAGCCAGCGACAGAGTCTGGCCATGTTGAGACACACCTGTAATACCAGAACTGGGGAGGTTGAAAACAGGAGGATCACTATGAGTCTGAGCTGTGTAGTGAGACCACGTACCAAATACATGAATGGGGGCCGGGGAGATAGCTGTGTGGCACATTTAGTGTACTGAGTTTGATCCCTGGCTCCAAAAATAAATAAATAAATAAATAATCAATGTAAAAAAGGGGGGTCTTGAAAAGTGGGTATACATTCCCAAGGAAGCCAAAGAGATAGAGCCTTTTTAACCTGCATTTTGGTTCATTCAAGTGACTGCCTCCTCCCATTCTCCATGTCTATAACGGGTGAATAGTAAAGAAAGTCCTGAAAAGAGGATAGGGTATTTTGTTGTTTGGGGACGGATAAAAATTTCTCATTGTCATTAATTACAAATTGCTCAGGCAAAGAACATGAGCTCTGTGCATCTCATGTCTATAAATTACATATTATCTGAGTGGAGTTTCTTTGTGTGTGTGTGTGTGTGTGTGTGTTCCAATCTGATGATCGCAAATTCTAGTATCTTCACACTAAGCTCCTTTTCACTATTTTCAGTTTGCCTGGCTGGACAGGGGATTCTTTGCTATGGAAATGTGATCCGGACTCTGCTGGTTTACTTCTGCCCATCATTCTTGGCATCTAGTTAATATTTCTCTGTGCCTCTCTCTCCGTTTTCACCCTTATAGTGTTTGAGATCTACTCTTAAGAGCACGGAGCTCAATGTTTTTTTTTTTTTTTTCTATGGACAAAGCTCAACTCGATTCCCCTTCTAAACTTGACTTTTTCTTTTTCATTTATATATTTGGTACGGGATCTCACAATGCAGCTTGGACTCTTAGTGATCCTCTTGTTTTTCAGCCTCCCCAGCAAAAGAATTGCAGGCATGCACCACCATGTCTGGACTTGGTCATGGCTCAGCGTGCTCCAGGGGGTTGGGGGTGGGTGGAGCCAGCACTTGGCACGCAGGACCAGGGATTGAACCTTGTCCAAAAGCAGGCACTTAGTCCACTGAGCTATCTCACTGGCTCCTTCAACTTGACTTCTTAGTGCCTCCTAGTATCTTCTTCCCCAGTGCTTGAAACCAAAGAGCTCTACACACAGGTTACATTTATTTTTCCTGCACATTTCATTAAAAAAAAAATTGCATTCCAGGTGACAGACACAAACTGAACAACCAAGAAGAATGAAAACAAGAAAGGGGGTGAGGGACTGAATTGTTGGTTCACATGCATTTGGAAGGTACAGGAAGCAGTTTGGCTTCTACCAGGGATCGAGTAACATGACACCGTTCATCAGCTCTGTCTAGCTTTAGCTCCGATCTGCATTCCACAGTGAAGTGCTTTGTGATGGCTACTTCCAGATGACCACAGCATTAGTTTTATTCTCATATTCTGTGTAACTTACCCTTGTAAGTTTAATATTAGAATGTTTCATTTTGGATGCAAGCTGTATGACATCAAGGACTTTTACCTAATTTTACTTCACTGCAATGCCCCTAAAGTCCAGAAGAATGCTTGGCAGAAAGTAAATACAGAAAATGCATTTTCCTTCAATGTATATTTATCTTCAATAATGATGTCCAGTTTTGTAAACGTAAAATCTGAGGTTCTCCTAGTCTCCACATAGCCAATTAATAGCATATCTCTATCTATGTAATTTCTCCAGCCAGAATTTAGAAGTTATCACGAATTTTACTCAGACATTAAGTTTTTGTTGAATTCTTCTTATAACAGGCAGAGTCTTACAGTCTAAGTTGAATACAGACTTAGTGGCACAAGATAAGGAATTTTTTATGCTCTTCCAGTTTTCCTTGTTGGAAAGGAACTTCTATGGTCACAAATACTGGGATATATGAGTGACAAGAACATTGATGATGTTAGTAGAGTGCCATATACCTAAATCGGTGGCTTACCTATCTCACACCAAATACAGTTGGCATGTCATATGACAACAGACCATATTTCCACAAGAGTGGCAGTTGCCAGCCTCATTTTGCTGGAGTGGAAGCACGAGATGGAAGTGATGCTACGATTTGTTCAAAACAAAAGATACAAAAATGTCTGAGATGAACTTGGACTCAGTCTGGTTCCAGAAATTTAACCACAACATTTTCATAATTTCCTTCAAACAGTAGTTTTGAAAATGAATCAAACATTTGAAGCTACGAATTTGAACTTATGGTTTGTTTTTTTTTTTCTCTTTTGATCCCCCAAGTAGCTACCAAATATTCTTCACTTCTTGTTTCTCATTCTCATAATATTAACTTCTCTTTACCCCTTTTCCTTTATGGGGAATCTCTGCCTTTTTGCTTAGTTATTAATTTTCAATTTTGTTTTACTGAATTTCCAACGTTTGTGTAATCAATCCTATGCACTGGATTTGCTCTATTTGTAATACTTAGCATGACATTATTTTCTTAGTTTGGAATTGACTTATCCAGTTTTATATAGAGTTCTCATTACACTGTCACTCTTCCCCCATGTAACATTTTCATATTCTAAGCTTAAGAAAGGGAGAGGAGGTGTAGCTCAGGGGTGGGACGTATGCATGCCATGTGTGGGACATTGCATTCAATCTCCAGCACCAGAAAAACAAAACAAACAAACAAAAAAAAACGAAAGAAAGAAGATTTACATAAGTTAAACTACCTGTTATTTCAAAGTCAGAGAGAGGCTTTCTTCTCAGGACTGATTGTCTTGAAAATCTGTGCCCATCCACAGGAGCGCTGGTTGACATTTTCAAATTAAACATTCAAGGATTTAGTCCTTGAAAGCAGGATGTCTCACTTAAATCGTCCCCTGCAAAGCCCTATTCCTGAGTTCAAAATGATTCAGCACTGTGCATCATTTTCTCTTCAGCTTAAGCAGCAGCAACTCCTCAACCTATCACTCTTTGAAGGAATGTTTGTGTTTAAGAAAAAGCGAATAGACCTAGATCTTAAAAAAGAATGATCTTATTATACTTCAAAATATTATTGACATTAAATACATGATATAACTACAAAGTCACAAAATTACATTCCCTGGGAGATGCATGAATTGGCTCCGAATTAATTTACTGAACTGCACTTAAGTAGTTAAATCTGTGGTAGAGATACTGGGTTGTAAATATAGTTTCTAAAAAGACAGTGGCTGTAATGGTTGGAGAGTATAGCTCCCATCAAAAAGCTATTCAAAATTAATTCATTTTTTATGTTGAATGTAGCTAACAAATAGAAAACTACATGTATTTAAAGTAAATATCAGTAGGAAGTAATTTGATGGAGAGAAAAAGTCATATTAACATGTGTTTGTTAAATACTCCTATTACTCTGTCTATGTAATAGCTACATGTCAAGCCAGGACTAGTTGGCCATGGAAAGGTAGATGAATGCATTTCAAGTTCAAGCTATAAATTCCCAGTATGCTACAGATGAAAACAAGGACACATGCAATTAAGTTGTAGAACAAACAGTCATTTTATCTCATTCATCCTGTCAGTGCTTCGGAGCTGCGATTCAGTCACACAATCTTACTTTATTAGAATGTCATTTGTCATCGCTTCACAGGAATAGTGCACTACAGTGTTCTCTTTTTGATACACAAATTAAAAGGCAAGCAGAAAAACTGTTATGGTTAGATTTAGTTAGAAAACAGACACAGTTTTCACAGTCATGATGCCCCAGGAATATTTGAGCAGCAGCCCATTTTCTTCTTCAGTAAACTTTCAGGAACACCGTGTCTATTCCACTCCCGTGGGGAATATTAATCTCTTTATTATACAACATCAAGATGCATGTTGGGGAGAAAAGGCCAGCAAAGGAGCAGATAAACAAGGGAACGAAACCACAGGGAGGAAGGAACTGCTTTCATAAGAAGGGGTTTAGAACGACCATGTGGGAGGATCTGATGAAACAGAAGGAAAGAGCAGTGAAAAGTAGGGAGACAGAGCACAGAGAACTGCTGATGTCTCCCCACCCTCAGAAAGAGGCAGTAGATTTAGCATATCAAGAAATTCTAAATAAGGGCTGAATCAGAGTGTACTGAGCAGAAGGAGGCAGCATGCTAGGTGGCGACGGCTCATTTTTTTTTTTTTAATTTTCTTTCTAAGTTAATTTTATTTTGAACAGTGAAAACAAACAAAAACAAAGAGAGAGGAAAAAAGACAAGAATAGGGTAACACTCACCAGTGCATGTACTGACATCGGGGCAGGCAAAGAGTCCATGGATGAGAATCAAAATGCACATTTAACACTTGACAGAATCAACAAATAGGATCTTCCTCCAGTTGAGGAGTTGTTTCATTTCAAAAGATATTACCAACAGAGTGAAAAGACACCCACAAATTTGGAAAAGAGTTTAACTAATAAATATTCAGATAGAAGTCTTCCATCGAGAATTTATAAAGAACTGAAAACCATTAGGGTCCCAAAATTTAAAGATCCAATCCAGAAATGGGCATCTGAGATGAATACACACTTCTCAGAGAAAGAAATTCAACAAGTCTATAAATACATGAAGAAATGTTCCATACTGCTATTCGTGAAATGCAAATCAAAACAACACAATACCATCTCACCCCAGAAAGAACGGCTACTATAAAGTAATCAACCAACAACGAATGTTGGAGAGTCTGTGGAGAAAAAGGAACACTTCTCTAGTGCTGGTGGCAATGCAGACTGGTGCAACCATTATGGAAAGCAGCGTAGAGACTCCCTAAAAAACTAGTGCTGGAAATCGCATTCAATCCAGCTATCTCCCTACTGGGAATTTTTCCAGAAGAACTGAAAACATCATATCATAGTAATATCTGTGCACCTAAGTTCATAGCAGCACAATTTGTGATAACCAAATCCTGGAAACAACCAAAATGCCCATCATCTGAACAATGGTTGAAAAAGATGTGGTACTTTCATGAAATGGAATATTACTCAGCTGAAAGGAATGATAAACTAGAAGACTTCATATATAAATGGATATATCTTCGACGTATACTCATAAGTGAAATAAACCAGTCCTACATATGTAAATATCACATAGTCTCCCTAGTGTAAGGACTCAAAGGAATAAATAAATAAATAAATACATACATACATAAATACATAAATTTTGTGTGGTACCAGGAATCAATCTCAGGACCTAGCAGTGTCTGCACTTTCAACCCCTATAATTTTATTTTTAGAAGAATGACTTAAATATGAAATGCATTTGGAAGAGTTTTTAAAAAATTAGTTTATTGAAAGTGTTAATGTTTGTTTGATCAGCCTTACATACCTATGTCTGTTGATCTATACTGATTTGATGATGAAAGTATGTAATACAACCATTGTTAAATTTTTCTTGTTTTGAAATTCTGTACTATATGTACTCTTACTTGTTACTGTTTTTTCTATCTTTGTTTATGCAATTTTTACTCTCCAAAAAACAATACATGTATTGATGTTCAAAATAGAAATGGCTAATTAATAGCAGTCTTTATACTATGTATTTTTATCATCCAATCTGATGCTCAGATTAACAGATATTGTTATGCAAGATAGGACAAATAATTGAATGCTAATGCTTGCTTTCAAGAAATTTTAACATAAACATGGGTATATATATATATATATATATATATATATATATATATATATATATATATATAATTGTGGTATGATGCTTTCAGTGCTTCTGAGAAAATACCCAGAAGGGGAATAACTAGATTGGAGGGGATTTCCAGTGCTACTTTTTTGAGGAGACTCCACCTTGATTTCCCTAGTGGTTGCGCCAATCGACATTCTCAGCTGCAGTGTAGAAATATTTCTCTTTCCTCAGAACTTTTCCAGTGTTTGTTATTAAGTGATTTTTTTTTTATGACAGCCATTCTTTCTGGGATGAGATGATATGTCAAAGTTGTCTTAGCTTTTGGCCTGTGCAGAGCCAGTTTTTCTAGCATCATTCATTAAAGAGGCTATTGTTCTTCCAATGAACGTGTTTGGCCCCTTTCTCAAAGACAAGATGGCTGAGTGTGTTTGTAGCTGTATTTGCATCTTCTAATCTGTTACATTGATCCTCAGGTCTATCCCCCCCCCCAGTATCATACTAGTTTTACTATGGTAGCTTTGTAGAATAATTTCAAAACAGGGTTGTAATGGCTTCTGCCTTGCCTTTGTTGCTGAAGATTGCCTTTGCTATTCTACGTCTTTTTTTTTTTTTTTTTTTTTTTTTTTTTTTTTTTTTTTTTTTTTTTTTTTTTTTTTTTTTTTTTTTTTTTTTTTTTTTTTTTTTTTTTTGTCTTTTTGACACAGGTTCTCACTATGCAGTTGAGGCTGGCCTTGAGCTCACTTTTGTAGCCCAGGCTGGTCTCGAACTTGCACCAATCCTCCTGCCTCAGCCTCCTGAGTGCTGGGATTACAGGCGTGAGCCACCACGCCCGGCTTCTCATTTTTTTTAAGAATTTTTTATTTTATTTTTTTCTTGTTTCAGAACTTTTCTTTGTTTATTTATTTATTTTCATGGCCTACTCAGCCTGCCCTGAGGGCAGAGCTGGCACAGCATGTGGTGCCGGGGATGGAACCGCGGTCTCTGCAGCCGCCTAAGCTTTCCCAAGCAGGCGCTTTAGACCACTGAGCCATCCTGCCAGCCTCCTCTTTTTTTTTTTTTTCTTTTTTTTTTTTTTCCTCTTTTTTCATTTCAAATAAATTTTGAGAATGTTTTCTCTATATCTTTTAGAGACACTGAAGGTATTTTGGTAGGGATTTCATTAAATTCATTAAATTTTGGGCATATGGCCATTCCTGATGTTGGTTCTTCCTATTCAGAAACACAGAATATCTTTCCATTTTCTGTAATCCTTTGCAATCACTTCTGTTGAGAGGGCTGTGAATTTAATTGTACAGATCCTTTGTTCATTAGAATAATTCCTAAGCTTTCATTTTGTTGGATGTTACTTTGCAGGGTATTGTTTCTCTAATTTCTTCTCACTTAGCTTTTCATCTGTTTACAGGAATGTTATTGATTTTGGCTGTTGACTTTTTATACTTCTATGCTAATAAATTTCTTTATTAATTCTAGCTTCGTGATGGTGATTTTTTTTCTTTTTTGATTTTCCAAGCAGAGTATCGTGTCATCTGCAAAGAATGATAGTTTAACTTCATCTTTTCCAATCTTTATTCTTTTGCTCTTTGTTATCTTACGGCTCTATCTAATGATTCCAGATCTATATTGAGTAGGAGTGGTAATAAAAAAATCCTTTTCATATACCTGATTTAAGTGTAAAGTTTCCAGATTTTCCTCATTTAGAATTATGTTGGCTATTGGATTGTCATAAATAGCTTTTATCAGATTGAGATAGAGGTTATTTATTCCAATTTTCGGTAGGGCTTTGATCATGAATGGATGTTGCACTTTGTTAAAAGTGTCTTTCTGCATCAATTAAGATGTTCGTGTGGTCTTAGTTTTGCCTTTATTGATATAATGTGTTATATTTATATACATACACACACACATATATATATATATATATATATATATATATATATACATTCGTTGTTCAGTTTAAGTAATTTATACCTATCAAAGAATGTTTCCATTTCTTCTGTGTCTTTGATCCTGTGAGAATAAAGATTTTAAAAATATCTATTGATGAACTTCTGATTTTCACAGGATCTATAGTAATTGTTAACTTTTGAGCCCTTCTTGTTTCAATTTCAGTTGTTTCTTTTCTCTTTTGATGAAGGTGGCTATGGTTTTATCAAGAAACAGGTTTTGGATTCATTACTTTTTTTGTCTCAATTGCATTACTTCTGCTGTGTTTTTTTTTTTATCATTTCCTTCCATCTTTGGGCTTTGGGCGTGGTTTTCTCTTATTGGAAGCTGGAGGTACAGCATTAGGGTATTTACTTGTTCTTGCTGTTTTCCTAATGTGTGAATTCAACACTATAAATTTCCCTGTAAGAACTGTTTCCATTCTATTCCACAAATTCTGGTGAGTTGCATTTGAATTTTCTTTGGTTTGTAAACAGTATTTAATTTCATGTGTAACTCATCGGTTGCTGAGGGCATTTTATTTAATATCCATTTAATTATGGGGCTTTGTGGTTTCTTTTGTTGTTACTTTCTAGTTTCATTGCATTGTGATCAGATAATATGCATGATGTAATATCTGTTTTCTTATATATACTTAAGCATGATCTATGGACTAGTTTGTGGTCTATTTTAGAAAATGTCCAATGTACATCTGAAAAGAATTCAGATGTTGTTGGGTGGAACACCATATATATCCAATAAAACCATTTGCTCAAAGGTTTGGTTCAGCGCTGTTCCTTCTTTGCTAATTGTTTGCCTACTTGACCTATCTTTCTGAGATAAAGGGCTGTTAAGTTTCCCTGATAAGAGTGTGATATTGGTTATTAGGTTTATCATGTCCTTTAAAATTTGTCATATGCAATTGGGTTGTCCATATTTGGTGCAAAAATATTTATGACTATTATCTCTTTCTCTTGACTTTCTGCCTAACCAGTATATAGTGACCTGTTTTACATCATTTTATCATTTGTTTGAAGTTCAGATTTTCTGCTACCAGAATAGCTAGCCCTAGTTTTTCTGAGGTCCTGGAGCAGGTAGTATTATACTCCATCCTTTAAAGTTCAGCCTATGATTTTCTTTATGAACTAAATATATTTATTGTATACAGCATATTGTTCAATTTTATATCTTAATACACTCCGCCAGGCTGTTCCTTTTAATTGGAAAATTGAGTCAACTCACATTGATGATTATAATTCATATGTACTGACTTATTTTTGTCATGTTACGTTCCTGCTGTTGTTTACCTACTCTTCTCCTGTGCTTAGTAGTTTGCCATGTTTTGTGGATTCCTACTGTTATCATTCGTGGAATTGAGAGCATTTTGATTCCTTTCTAGTTTAGCTTTTAGTACTCTGTGTATGGTCGGTTTGGTAGTCAGGAATTTCTTTAGTTACTTTTGTCATAAAAGTATTTCACTTCTCCATTAAATTTGAAAGAAAAATTTTCAGGGTATGCAACTCTGGACTGCAATTTTTTTTCTTGTAGGACTTGTAGTACTTCACTCCAGGCTCTTATTGACTTGATGGCTTGTGAGGAGAAATCTGTTGCTATTGTTATGTTTTTGTTGTTTTTTCTTTAAATGTGGTCTGTTTCTTTTCTCTAGAAGCTTTTGGTATGTTGCTCTCATGCTGAATTTCTTGAATCTTGATTGTTATATGTCTGGGTATAGTTTTAATTGGATTGATATTTTTTTGGAGTTCCATATGCCTCTGTTAAGTGAGTGTAAGATTATTTCCCCATTTGGGAAGTTTTCTGCTCTCGCTTGTGCCCACATTCCTTTTATATCATTTGTGTTTCTTCTTTGTTTCTCATTGATGACTACTAGTATTATGTTGTTCATTGATGACTACTAGTATTATGTTGTTCTTTGCATCATCTTGCAACCATTCAATTATTATTTCCTGGATCCTGTGTTTTTATAGAGATCTTTCCTTACCTTATCACTAGCTGCCATGATGTCTTCAAGGTCTGAAAATCTATCATTATTTTCATTCAAATAGTTTTGAAAATTTTAGAGGAATTTTTAGTTTCTTGTCTATCGCTTTGAATGTGTTTTGTGCATTCTATTTCATCACTTTTCTGTTCTCTTTTTTTATCAATGTCTTCTTTAGAAATGCTTAGTAATTCTTCCATTGTGTTTATCATTTCTTTTTTTTTAACCTGTGAGATTACAGCTGGTCTGATTTCTCATAACCCTTTCTGCAGCTTTTTTTTTTTTTTTTTTTTTTTTTTTTTTTTTTTTTTTTTTTTTTTTTTTTTTTTTTTT
>PVJA010019648.1:5737-18805 GCA_004027025.1 Myocastor coypus | reverse complement strand
TGGGCTTGGGACTTGAGATTGAATTTTGTTCTTTTTTTCACTTTCTGTTTCAGAAAGAATTCTTTATTTCAATTTCTGTAATATCTTTTTGTGACCACTGTAAAATAGGAACTTATCTAACTTCAGACAGAGCTTCTATGTAAAAGTTTGTCTTTTTGTATATCCTGCCTGTGTCAGAGATGCTTGTTTTGTGTGTGTCCCAAGATTTTTCCTTTTCTATTGAGAGTGGGATATTGGCTTCTGTCTGGTACTGTCCTCTATCCTTCAGTGTACTGATTTGGTGAGGGTATTACCCAAGCACCTCCTCATATTATTACCCAAGACAGAAAATGTTGTTAAGGCAGGTATGATTTCCTATTTACAGTAGTACAATTATCAGTTCCAGTAAGAGCTGGCAAAATTTAGACATTGACGAACTTTTATAACTAATGGCTTTGTATTTTAGACCATAGAAGCAAACAATATGGCTGTACAACAAAGCAGATCTTACACTAGGTATTGGCACTGAAATTATTTTCCCTGAGTTCTGTCTAGGTACCTTCCCTTTATGCATCTGGAAGTTTCCAGGAAAATTAGCTTACCCCAGTTACACGCTGCCACCTCTGTGCTTGAGGGATGCTCCTGTGGTTCTAGGTCCCAGTCTTGGTTCCCCTGGACCCAGCCATATCCTCAGCTCACTGGGTCTATTCTACTTGTCTCAGACTTGGTTGACTGGCCCTGGCTTGGATCTGGTTGCTGTGTTCGGCTCGTTCCAGCTGAACTTCACCCGAGTTGACTGCTGAGCCCCGTGATTTCCAGTCCAGTGACTCCTTCCCAGTAGGCCTGCCAAAGTGCAGTGGGCCCTCTGGGCACTGCTAGCTGCTGGTCCAGTGGCTCCTTCCTGGTAGGCGAGCTGAGGCAGAGTCACATTCTGATTGTGGCGCAGACAGTCAAACTTTTCTATGAAAGAAGCTGATAGAAGACATGTGCTAAGGAAGTAAATTCTAAAATCTCACACATTAAAAAAAAAAAAAAAAAAAAAAAAAAAAAAAAAAAAAAAAAAAAAAAAAAAAAAAAAAAAAAAAAAAAAAAAAAAAAAAAAAAAAAAAGATTTAATACGATCAAAGGTTCCAAAGCTAGGGAGCGAACTGAACAGATTTCACTTTGTACTGGGTTGGCCTTTGCTCATATATCTTCTTCCCCCTTTCCTTCTTTCAGGGCCAGCTTCTCAGGTGTCCATGAATAGGGATCATTACAATGTGATAGTGGCCAAACCCTTATAGACAGTTAGAATTTTGTATTTCTCTCCTCACTGCTACATTTTCTGGAACAGTCTAGTAATGCACCAAAAGGATGCTAATGAGTCATTAAAAATTACCACAATGTGCTTGTCGCCCCTTTTAGGCTGTCTTCCCTGAGAATTCGGAGTGACTGGAACACGTCTGAGTTAGTATGATCACTCTGGAGAGGACAGCTAGGTCTCTGACAGCCAGGATCAGCAGAAAAACATGAAGGATTGGCCAGACACCTAAGATTTGTGACAGCTCTGTGTTCTAATGACATCTCTTAGTGCTGACAGATCATCTTTTCAATTTTCTCAATAGCTCTGGGCCAGCTTTACAGCAGTCTATTGCTCCCAGTCATTCCATGCAGGCCGCAAGTGGAACGAGGCTGTGCAGGAAGTGCCTCTGTGTGAGTAACCCTTGCTGGGCTCCTTACAAACCATTTATTGACTGAAGTGGGTCCCAAGGCCTGGATAATTACATAGAGAAAGCACTAATGTTGATCATTAGCACTAGCTAAGAGGCAGATGAGATCTCAGAGAGTGACCACGTGGACCTTCATATCTATTTAAGGAAAATTCAACTCCAGTGAACAGTTTTTAGGTCTTAGTTCATGAAACTACTTTCTTGCTCTTGTTTACTCATTTTCTCACCAACATCCCATCAATACGCAACTCTGAGAATCTCCTTCTCCTGCTATTTTCTGTGGAGAAGATCCTCTATACTTGTTACCATGTTTCCCATGATTAGAATATGTCAACAAGGAGACAATAGAGAGGGCTTCAGACAAAACTGAAGTTGGAGTACAGCTTCTATATGCTCTTTGATGTAGGGAGAGTTAATTAATCCCAATGCCTCAATATTCTCATCCTCACAATAAGGAAATGACGTACCCCAAAATAAGATGTTATGCTAATTAAGTTTCCTGCAGTGTATAGCACATGGCAAAAGTTCTGCACTTTGGATCCCACGCTACTCAAAGCTATGCTTGAGTTTCAGTTTTTAGCATCAGGTATTTTATCTTAGCAACAAGAAAAGTAATTAAGAAAGCATAAAAGTGCTTTATGGATACCCTTCTTGATGTGATCCTGCTTTTGCAGTTTTAATGCCCTATGGAAAACAGGAGCCAAGCAAATGAGGGATTGACGACTTGTAGTGTTGAGGCCTGCAAGTTCACAGATGCTGTGTAAGGAATCCCAAATAAACAGCACTCAGCATGCTGGACCATCAAAGGTGTTCTTTGGTCTGTCAGTCCACTCTGTGTTCAGAGGTAAACTTTTCTTTTATGTTTCTCTGGGAAATTTACACTAGAGAATTTAGTATTTTACATCAGAAGTCTGACACAGTAATAATTATATATATATATATATATATATATATATATATCAGATGATATATATATAGCAGTAATAATGAGCCCACATTTTCTCTTAAAAACTGAGCCCTCCTAAGTCCTTGTTTCACTTCTCATCATAATACTAGTAGAGCTGGTATTTCACAATTATGTAGTAAGAACATTGCTACTTTCAAATGTTTGTCCTGCATAAAAAAAAATATATATATATATATATATATATATATATATATATATATATATACTCCTGCTACACTCTGTTTTGTCTGTTCCCTTGTCTTCTAGAATTGAATTTTGCCTCTTACTGCAAAGGACAGCAAGGATGAGCTTCTGAAAGTATGACTTTAGTCACGTTATTCCCCAGCTTAAAATATCTTCCTGGGGCTTATGGGAAATGAGTAGCAATGTAGCTTGGCCTTCACACCAGGCCTGTTTTTCACCCACACTAGCACAGCAGCTGTGTCTATTCCCTCTTGTTCTTTACCAGTGCTATGTTCCTTTCCACTTGAGAAACTTTGTGTGGATTTGTGTTATTGGCATGTAAATTCTCAAAGTCAATTCTAAGTATCAGTCTGGAATGAATATAAATATAAACATAAATATTTCAAAATTCAGTAATACATTCATATATTTAAGAAATCAATTGTTGATTACTACAGAACAATTCCAGTCCAATTCTTTACCCAGCTATGCTTCTATTTCTATCTTAGTTGGAATTAGTCAAATTTAAAAACTCTGAATTTAAAGTTTTTTTTTTTTTTGTAAGACCAGGGTTCGAACTCACGACCTTGCACTTGCCCAGCAGGCACTTGTGCCTCGGAGCTATCTCCCCAGCCCCTGTTCAATTCTAAATAATATGAAGTTTATTATTAATATGGGCTTATATCTACCTTGTGGAATTCATAATTCCAGTAAGCAATGCTTTATGTATATTAGGAAAATATTTGTGGATATTTATCCCAAATTATTTCCTAAATTTTATAGAGATTACTATTAATTCTTTCTCTCTTATGATTCTATATATTTTTTATTATATTCTGGAAATCTGAAGGCTTTTTCATTTTGAAACAACTTGTTAAAAATTGGCACTCCGTAACAGTCTAGCACTTTAATAAAATAATTCTTGTGAAAAATTTGTACATATGATAATTAATTATATCAATGTAATGGTATCTATCATTGAGAGTTAATAATGCTATAAAAAATACATAATGCTCTACGTTATTCCTCTTACCATCTGAAGATAATAGAGATTATATAGGGCCATATTATTTGGGAAAATGTGCCCATGAAGAAAGTGCAGAATTTTCAATTTCTTCTATCTCCTTGTACGTGAGACAGTCTGCTTGGATAATGTCTGGTCTGTAATATTCATCAAGGGCTGGATGATTCACGTATGGCTCTGTGCTAGTATGTTCCTGTGTAATGTAGAACACAGTATACAAATTCAGACAAATGAACCCTAATCATAAATTTTGGTGAATAGATCTAGGTCTGCTGGAAATATTTATGCATCATCCATGTCTAGAGTACTGATAAAGTATCAATCATCTTAGGCAGTGATTCTTTTTTTGTTTTTTTTTGTGGGACCAGGGTTCGAACTCATGACCTTGCACTTGCCCAGCAGGCACTTGTGCCTCGGAGCTATCTCCCCAGCCCCAGGCAGTGATTCTTTAATGACAAATGAATCAAAAACCCAAAACCATTAAGACGTTCAACAGGAAATTGATTTTTCATTCTTGTTTGACCTCACGAATTGTCTTTGGCTCTTCTCTATGACTTCCTCATGACTGAACTAAAGAGGGGTGATAATTCCAGGGTAAATTGAACCATCCCTGGGGGAGGTGACACAGGGGAACAATAGAACCACATGAGGTCTTTTTTTGTTTGTTTATTTGGTTGTTTGGTTTTCTTTTAGACAGATTATGCATGACTAGAGTAACCTGTAACACATCTAGGAACAGGCTTTAGCCACCACCAGTTGGGTTGATACAACCTTTCTGCAAAATCTGCTCATAGTTGAGGAGAATCAATCCGATTAAAGCATGAGAAGGGGGGTGCTGGGGAGATAGCTCCGTGGTACAAGTGCCTGCCTGGCAAAAGCATGAGAAAGTGAACTTAATTTGACACATGACTGGCTTGGGAAAAGTTAGACAAAGAAGATATAAGAATACGTGCTCAGGCATTTGGATAATTTTTGTTTGATTAATTTTTCTAACAAGTACTGGGGAGACATCTCAGTAGAATAAGTGCTTGCCTAGAAAGAGCATGGGCCTGAGTTCAATACCAGTTCTGAAAAATAAATGTCCTACCCAAACATAAAGCCAAATTCAAGTCATGTATAATAAGAGTTTTGAGTTTTAAAACACAAAGACTTCAAAGAATCCTCAGAAAAAGAGTACACTAATTATTGCAAGATAATTATCTTTAGTTAAATGGTATAGCTGCCACTGACTTGAGGTTTTTTGCCTCTTCCCGTTATCTTCCACAATCTCCTATGACTCTCAAATTCTTTCCTGTCATCTCGGGAAAGTGAGTCCTGATTCTATTGCTCTAGCAGTAGTGATAGTGTCCTTCCCTGGAACACACCTCAGGCATCTACACCCTGAGTGCCTTCTCACTACGGTGTGCACTTTCTAAGGAAGTTATGTCATCTAGATATGGAGGTTAGTTCACGTGGGAAAATAAAATGAGAGAATCTTAGATACTGTAATGCTGTCTTGTCACCAAAAAAGCCACAGAACATAAACAGGATAGGATACCAAATGAAACAAAGGAAGACGTATATATGTCTTTGAGTGCTGCCATGTTACAAAGAAAAGACTGTGGACATTAGACTACTGAGCTAACATTACTGAAAAATAGGCAATACAGATGAACAAACTTCCTCTCACAATGCCAAACATGCTAGGAATATAATAAAATTGAATAAATTAATGAAGCCCAGGCTGGAGATTGTTCTATAAAGCAATATAGACTTGAAAAAAAAGATCTAGAGAGAACTTGATCCTTAAAATGAGTGAAAGCATCCTACATACCTCTGACAAAGATTGATTTTGTAGAGAACATTATGAGTCCCAGCAAGGAAATGACTGGGCTAAGGATTGGCCACGAGGTGCTATGGTAGAGGAAGGGACCAATAGGCAGGGAATGATTCACTAGTGGGGGATTTACTACTCATGAAGAAACCAGATAGATGAATTGACATCACCAGTTGTAATCTCTTTCCAATTTGACCTTTCTACACTAACAGATGTTCTGGTACTGACTCAGAATTGATATGAAAAGTTCGCAAAACAAGGCATAGGTAGTAATCCTTGATATATGTAAATTTATTTTTGATCATTATAATTTTAAAGGACAGTTCACCGTCTTGTAATTAAAAGCAATCATGCAGTTTGAAATGTTGAATGTTCACACCTTAGAGGGTTTTATATTTTAACGAGAGCCTTTTATCTAAACAGTTGAAATATATCCCAGTAACAATGGTCCAATAAGAAAAGTAATATATCTAAGTGGAAAGTGACAGTTTAGTGCAATTACTTGGACAGGAGATGGGAAGCTTATATTTCCTTCCAATGTGATTTTTTTATCCACCCTGCGGGCCTGAAGGTTTCTCTTCACTTCTGTGATTCAAATCTCATACGAGAAGAATTTTAGGAATAAAAGTCAATAGCAGTCATTTTGCAACACTGAACTCCATCTTCGATCCTCACAAAGTGCTGATCTACAGATGGGAAGCTTCTCGTCAAGTATTGTTTAAAGTTCTGTCAGTAAAATATCCCTAAGCACATAGAAAATGTCCTTCATCCACATTTATTGTACCAAAAATTCTATTACCTTCTCTCGAATATTCCCCATATTTTACTCTTTTACCAAATGAACTATAATTTAAATTCTGTTTCTATTTTTACATCAGTGTTTTTCTTAACCTGAATATTGACCATTGGATATTGGAGAAATCAAGATAATTATATCCACCAATTTTACTAGATTAATGAAATTCTGAGTCATATTCAAACCAATCAAAACAAATAGTACTAATGTTCAAACTCATCACAATCGAGTTCCATATTTCCACTTTCCCTTGTATCTCATTCTCTCTGTGTGTATATATTTATAATATGTATGCATATTTAATATCTGTACAAATGAAACCAGCTATTTCATATATAGAGTTTCCTTCCAGTCAATTATAAATGCATATTTTATATAGTTATAAGAATAATACACATTCAATTGTGACTATAATTACATTTTAGATATTATAATATAATTATCTCTATATTTCCTTTTTCTATTTTTAATTAACATTTGCAATTTCTATACAACATTGCAATGTGTACCACTAGCAGAAATTACTTTTTCTTCCCATTTGTGGTCATTGTTATCACTTTTATATTTTTTTATATTATATGCAATACTGTAGTAAAACTGAATATCTCAGGTAGATAGATTTATCTTTAATTTTTTTCTTTATATAAATCTTTATATATGAGCTTACTGGAAGAAATATTTCTGTGAACTTCATTTTTTATTTTTTTGGCAAATATATAAGAATATGACAAATTTTCATTATTTATATAAAGATTTAGCTTGGTATTTATTTACAATGATTGGACACTCAATTGAAAATTACTTTTTGATCAGCTCATTGCATTTGAATTTTTATCAGATGTATGTGTGGAATTTCTATACATGTATGAGACTGTGAAAGACAATCAAGATTGCCACACCATGTTTAGATAACTATTGCTGACAAAATAACTTAGGATTCATTTAGAAATCACTTTCAAGATTAAATATGTGATTATAGTTAGCTTCTTAAATTATTGCAAAAAAACTTCTAGATCCAAAATAATAATTGCATAATTTTTATGATCTCGAATGGACACATATATCTTCCTGTATATATATCATTGTATGTGCTTAGCATGTTCGTGTTGAAGGAATATCATAAATTGATGCACTTCAGCATATATTTTTAAATTGTAAGAAACTAAGGATAAATTTAAATGATTAGTTTTATTAAATGAGGCTTAAACTGGCTGAAGACAGTCATTCTTGTTCTTGATTTATTTTGAATATGTCTAAGCAGTTCATGAAGGCTTGGGTTCCTAAACAAGTCAGTTCTCAAATAAAAACATTTGACAACATTTTGCTTCTGTTCACAAACTCTGCTTTGGGAGACAAACTCAGCCATTGTCTTCTTCACACACACACACAGATATGGCCCTCTCGCCCAAAACTGGAAAACAAATTTTTTGAGAACCCAAGTATCGTTATACTATTTACTTGTGGTTGTTTCTAATTACGAAGAACACACTCGGCTCTGTCCCACCCCCATGACACTCCCAAAATGGCTTTTACTGGTATCTGCTGCCAACCTTCAGTTCATCACAAGGTGAAAAGAGACATCTGAGAAATTGGTAGGTACAGAATATCTGCCTTACAGTGGCTAGCAAAAGCAACAGGTGTCAGCGATGTAAACACCCGCTCAGACCCCTGCCTCAGCTGAGCTATAGGAAGGTTCTCATGCCTTGGAGTTTCCTAATGGAAGGAAAGGGCACAGGTTCTCTTCTTTAGTTTATTTAGGTTTTGATGAGGCACCCAGTGACAGCGACCTTTGTGATCTATGCTCCCCATTATTCTGACTGAGTAATTGCTCAAATCACTACATGAAGCACTTTGTTTGATAGATGGACTTCTAAAATCTAAGTTTGGAAGATATGTTTAATAATTTACATATAATGCAGCAACCCTAATGTGTCTCATCGTGTGACATATCAATGCCAAAATAAGAGGGACTTTTCCTATGCTTAGCATAGTAATGTTTTATATATTCAGGTGTCTTATGTTCCATTTTTTTTGTAGCTTTCTACTCTCAAAAGGCAGCTACATGTGGATAGTCCAACATATTCAGAACAAGAAGTCTCAAAGTTTCTTTAAAACTAGTTTTTCTGGCCGGTTGTGGTAGCACACGCCTATAATCCCAGCACTCGGGAGGCTGAGGCAGGAGGATCGGTGCGAGCTCAAGACCAGCCTGGGCTACAAAAGTGAGGTCAAGGCCAGCCTCAACTGCATAGCGAGACCCTGTCTCAAAAAGACAAAAATAAATAAATAAATAAATAAACAAACAAACAAATAATAAAACTAGTTTTTCTGTCTTAAAAATCTAAGTAGTTTGGTGCATATTTGTCAAACCGATAATTTCTCTTTTCTTCTATTTTCAAGTGACAGAGTAAAAAAAAAAAAAAAGAGAATTATTCTTAAGTCAATTTATGTTTACACTTATAGATAGCTTTTTGGGGTAAAACTATATTTAAATGTAAAGAGTTCTACAACATGAACTTGTAAAATTATTCAGCTTCTTTGTTCTCTTAGAAGCATCTTTGGGGCTGTGTATTTCTTTCTGAGTATGAAAAATGTAATAAGTTTGAAAATCAAAATACTAAGCATAGGATCATTCCTAAAGTATATGAAGTCCTCATGAAACAGAATTTAAGAGGAATAGTTAGATTTGAGGTTACTTTGCATGGATTTTATTTTATTTTATTTATTTATATATTTATTTATTTATTTATTTATTTATTTGTCTTTTTGAGACAGGGTCTCACTATGCAGTTGAGGCTGGCCTTGAGCTCACTTTTGTAGCCCAGGCTGGTCTCGAACTTGCATCGATCCTCCTGCCTCAGCCTCCCTAGTGCTGGGATTACAGGCGTGCGCCACCACGTCCGGCTTTGCATGGATTTTATACATGCAACTGCATGCTCACACTCTCACACACACATGCATATACATTTTTCATTCTCAAACCTGTCTTCCCTGCCTCTAGGATAAGATGCCTGTTTCTATTTTCTTTGAATCCTAACCCCCATAACAGTGAATCGGCAGATCAAAAAATCAATGAGTTTGTGCTTGATGAAGCTTAAGTAATAATATGAACTACGTAGCCAAATAATTACGCTTAAATTATTCAAAGAGACTGAAAAATTCCATCAAAAGGATGAACAGAGCATAGTCCACAAAAATATCTTGTGAAATAAATGAGGGTGTACAGTAGGAAATGTGCTATTATTGGCACAGTAAGAACAGCAACAAGAGTAATGAAAATGAACATTTGAGTTTAAGAACAGACTGAAATGGTGAATTAGAAGGTGAAAATGAGCCAAGGTCCAGAATTCACATTAACAGCTGGGTGGGTTATCAGGGGAGTTCAGGAGCTGTGCCTGGGAAGGAAGGATGAAATATACTCCTAAGCTGAGACGCTTCCCATTCGCGCTTTCCTTTCAGCCCTTTCTGCTCATCCTGGATCTTTGCCATCAGCTACCTTCTCGTAGCTACTTCTGCGGGCCCTCGATGGACTACTGTCAGATCTCATTGGATCCTCCCATAAATCTTTGTGTTAGTTAAATTGGAACGTTTATCATCATTTTGCCAGATGAACAGACTGAGTAAGATAATAACAGAAAGCCCAAGGGGCCCTAATATGTCTTGCTACATTCAAAACATAATTACACAGGCAACTTGCAGAAGTCATCAGTTCTATGGATTGATATGCTTATGCATGGCAGAAATAGTTCATATTTCTCATTCTGCTTTGAGGATTAAATGTGATGAGTATAAAATCACAGTAAACCCTAGTAATCCTCCAAGGATTCTGGTGCTGAGATCTATTACAAGTGACTGGTGGACTATCCACTGCCTATGTCTGGATCTAAATTCTAGGTCTCCTTATCACTCACTTCTTTAAGTTCTGTTGAGACAACCACAGATATATGATCTTTTTTTTTTTTTTTCTGCCTTTTGTTTTTTCTGGAAATCAAACTGAGGACTTTGAGCTTGCCAGGAAGGTGCTTGTACCACTGAGCTATATCCAAGCCTATGGTGTTTCTTATCACCTTGTCATACTCTACTATAGTCCCCTGGGACTTAGGCTAGAGATAGCTCAGTGGCACAGCACCTACCTGAAAAGCACAAGGTCCTGAGTTCAACACCTCATGCAACAAGTAAAACACATTTGGCTCTTAGTTAGCTTCAGATTATCTCATCTCTCTTTTTAACCTCATCCCTTGACCTTTGAAAATTTTCCTGTGTTTCTTGGTGCCTGGGGAGTGACTACCGTTGCTGTCATTATTTTCAGGATTTCTCTAGATTTAGTTCTCCCATTTTCTCCTCAAACATAATTCTGGTCAATTATTTTGCATTTTTCCCAGTAGTTATTTAAGGAGTGCTGCAGGCCAATGTATGTAGCCCCAGTTGAAGGTAGAACTTAAAATTATTGTGGAAATATATATCATAAGTCCCTGTTCTTTGCAACATGATGGTTAGGCTGACAGCCAGCTTCACTGAAGCATGTAAATGTAGTGCTCACTGCTGTATATGATGCCCATATCACTGAATATTACTTGAGGTTCTTAATCTTACATTTTAGAATCTTCAAATAAACCTACACATTCCCCTATGTTTGTGTTTGATTTCAACATTATTTTTGATAGAGAAAATACTTCATTGTTTTGCTCAAATGAGAATTAAAAGCAGCACTAAACACATAGCCATATATCACTGTTGGATAAGAATAAACAAATGAATAAAAGATTTTGTAAAAAATGTGGTTCTCCATGAAAATTAGGCATTACACTTGAAAAATGTTACCTACGGAGTAAAGAAGACAAACATAGGGCAAGGTACCGTACAAAATATACCTTTTATTCATTAGACCAAAATGGAAGAGGTGACTTCTTCTAATTTTCAAATAATACTTTAAAAAATGATCAGTGATGTACTTAAGATTTTCAGTATAAAGGCAGCACCACAGTGACCTTCTGTACTATGGAATTATGAAGCTAGATTAAGTCTCACTTTAGTGAGAATTCTCTGAGGTCATTACCTAATGGAATAATGGATGAGACACAGCAACTTTAACTCCTAAAATAATAAAATGATAACACAGATCTCTATAAGATAACAAAAAGCCAGCATTAATTTTTCATTTTGTGGAGCCAATCTTTTCAGAGAAACTCAAATTATCTAAAAGCAGTGATGATGCATTAAGTACGTGAGAGATGAACAATGAGATTTAGTGTTCACTAGGTGAGCACTTGCAATGCTTTGTAATGAAAAACTGCATTTTCCATAAATGTGAGGTTGCTCTGCTGTTGTTGCTAGTACCATAAGCTAACATTCTTATGCTGCTTGATACTGGTACAGTGTGCTACTCTAAGCTTCTTCATATGGTGTCTAAGCCTCTGAACGTTTTACTGCATTCGCTTTATGGCTAAAGGATAAGAGCTTTACAAAAGCAAAGATACACATTTAGGATTTCATAGCTGCTGAATGGCATCAGAGAGGACTACAGAATTTCCTGTTTTCAGAGACCCATTACCTCCTATGTGTATGATGATGAGGAGAAGCTTGCCTTTTATCTCATCTGAGACAAGAATACAGTTTCTGTTTATGCTAGGCCACAATGAAGTGGTAAGCTTGATGGAAGATAATCATGGAATGTGTGGCGTTATGAAATGGGCTACCTCCTCCTGTCACATCAAAGATAAGGGGCTATGTCAACCCCTTCTTTCTCACATGGTACAGTCAGGCTGAGGGCCATGTGTGTCTCCATCAAACAATTCATGCATTAAACAGAGAACTGTACGGCAACAGAAATGAACTGTAAAGTTGTCCAAGCCATCCTGGTTATATACAGAGATACACATCTTTCCTCAGTGCCCTGTGTTGGCCTTCTTAACTCGTTCCTGCTGGTCTATGGAAATGAGCAGCTAAGTCTTAATATGTCGTGTCACCTTTTTACAATTCACTGTCCTTTTACTCTTCTTATTTTCTCATATATTTCATTTTTTTTCTTCATCCAATTTTGCATGTATATATCTGGTAATATGGACAAGGAATTTGAAGATAACATTATTCAATATAATACATACTTAAATGCATGCTATTTTGTTTGGTGAAATTCTGTATTACTTGTCATTTTTTCTGTTTTAATCATACTTGATACTCTCTTTAAAAAGCAGTAAACAAGCATACAAAAAGATAGAGCACTGGAAACTATGTTATTCTTAACAAGGTTATAGAATTCAGTTAATGTAGATATTTTTCATACCAGTCTTTACGTAGAAAATTTGACCATCTTTAAAAGTCCAACAGATAAGTGAATGAATGGCAAAGGATCTATTAGCAGTGTACCTTCTGTGGAACAGATGCTAGTCACCATCTCTCACTGTAAACTCATCAACCTTCATTCCCTCAGGCTGAATGAAGTATGAAACTGAGTGCAAAACACACAGGACAGAAAAGAGAACATTTCAGGTTTTTGACCAGTATCCTTATAACCCCTTTAAAAAGTAACAACATAGCAGCCTTCAAGATACCTCAGCAGATTAAGTATATGCTTAGGCAGGGATCGGGATTTAAATGAAGGCACCACAGCACCCAGCC